>JARFXV010000662.1:0-290000 GCA_031761425.1 Cosmopolites sordidus | reverse complement strand
TTGAATCAAAACCATGTTTAGTCTTTGAACCTGAGCGCAATAATATTCAGCACTTATGGTTTCATTTAGATTCAGAACATCACAATGAATAATTTCTGCAAAGTCCCACCATACCCACTTTTTTGAGGGTGAAGGCCTGGTTTTGGAGTGGACAGAAGTGGTTGTGCTGGTGTTAACCATTATTTTTTTACGTAGATTCCTATATGAAATCGAATTTTTATCTTCAGTAACAATTTATTCGAGAAAATGTTCTCTACTTAACCTGAAAACTGATTGTTACATGTTGACTTTAGTTTCCAACTGAAAATTTATATGGCACACTCATTCTTTCTTTGTAGCTGTAACAGATACAATTACAGTTACGCGTTGTTACAGGGGGTCGATGGTGGGAAAAAAAGAGATTCATATTTTTACAATCTAATATTTATTTAATATAAACATGTAAAACAATGTTTAATATAAACATGTTAAGTGAATAATAAACATATTACATCAGATAACACTCAATACACCTAATTATTATTACACTCAGTTTACATTTGATGCACGTCGGTGTGTGTATTGTCTGACATTTTCAACAAAAACAAAACCTTTTAGTATCGCTATAGCTGTGGATATTGAGTTCCGCCTCTGATAAAACATCGACAAAATATTGTCGCAACCCGAAGGCCTAACGTACTGTAAAACGCAAGCTCATCGATCCGGACCGAGAGCCAGAATTTAGAATTTGCCAAGTATTTAGTTAACCGTTCCGTAAACGAGGTTTGCATTATTATCTACCCCCGATATTCTGGTTATTAACATTTTAGAATTTAAATGCTTTTCGGAATATCGTGAAGGTTGGGGTACACCTTGAAAATTTTATATATGTATAATAAACATTGGTTCGGAGTAGTAAAACTGCGTGGTTGTTTTGTAAATATCTATCAGTTTATTATGTTGGTATACGTGGTATATATGTTAATAACATTGAGGATAATGTATTGGGTTGATGCAAAAATTCGTGACATTTATGTGAGAAAAATTGAAGAAAAATATAATATAGTATAATTTACATTTAATCAATATAGTAGTAGTCTCCGGTGGCTGCATAATCCCAGGCTCAGAGGAGTTCTGAGCTGTCTGTCTAAATAATTGATTAACGTGATTTTTCAACTCGGTGGGCGCAAGGTCGGGAGTGTATGATGGATCCACCAAAATATCCTAGTAATATAAAAGTTTGTCAGGTGGTCAAAGATACGTGTGGTGTAGCATTATCTCGATGGAATGTAATGCCTTTTCTGTGGCCTAATTCAAGTCGCTTCTGATAAATTGCTCTCTTTATTTTACTTAATTGTGATCAGCATTTTTACAAAGTAATGGTCTGATTTTCAGGTAACATATAATAAAACTTTTCTTTCCCAGTTTCACCAAAATTAGAGCATAACCTTCTTCGAATGTAAAATGGCTTTTGCGCTGGTTGAAGGGGAATCTTCGTGCGTACACCATAATCTTTTACGCTTAACATTACTATATATAATCCCTTTTTTACCACCTGTAAATATCCGATTTAAAAATCGGTTGATTTTGTTAGGCTTCCATAAAGAACCACAAACAGAAATTTGATCTATCGAAATTTTCTCTTTTAACTTATGAGGCACCCAGACATCGACTCTGTTAACCATTTAACCATTTCAACTTGAGGTCAATACTGTCAACGCTATCAACAATGTCAAGCTAACTACCTTGACATTGTTGACAGGTTGATTCCAACAACTTTTTCAATCTCCCGAGTTGTTATATGCCGATCACTTTCAATTAGCATTAATATTTCGCTGCCATCAGTTTCGGCCGGAAGTCCAGAACGTGGTATATCATTAAGATTAAAATTGTTTTCGAGAAACTTTCTGAACTATTTATGGCACGTGGAATCATCAAAGGCACCTTCACCGTACATTTTTGCCGTTTCAGAAATAAAGCAACTTAATACGTGAAAAATGCTTCAGATTTTCTGCCATTTTTATTGCTTAAAAGATCACATTTTTTCCCAATATTCATTAAAAAAATTTTTGTCAAACATCATCAAAACTTTATATCCGTTTTTTGAAATAGATAACGCTATTATTTTAAGATACAATGCCATCTAGTGCCTAAAACGGGACGAACTATTGCGTCAACCCAATATTTTATTACATCGTCCTTTGAATTGATTATATACAGGAGAATGCATAAAGTGCTGTTCTCAATACACATATTTGAAACAAACTGTATACATATCTTGAACAGGATTTAAGGAATTTCTTCTATTCTGCTAAGCTAGGAAATATTCTACTTCTTATTACAGTCAAAGCTCCTTATTCATGATTCCATTATTCGCGGATTCAAAAACTGTGACCAGTTCTTGTAATCGCGGCTGAAAATATGTTTATTCGCGTATCCAAAACTAATGATACGTATTATATTTTTAAAACAATATGTATTTATTTCTCAGTTACCTTTTAAAACAAACAAGTATCAGAGTATTTTTAAACAAAAAAGTATTACTGCCGTTCTTTGACAAACAAGTCGGCGCTGCCGTACGCCGTTCTTGTCTTGTTCGTCGCAATAATTTCAAGCAAATAGCACGTGTGTCTTCTGCTTTGTTCGCGATTTATAATGTCAAGTAAAAGTAAAGGAAAATTAGTTCCTACACGGAAAAAAATTGTGTTGCGGTTTAAGGTAAAAATTGAAATGCTTGACTGTCTACGCCTTGGCGAGCCGTTTGCATTCATATCACTTTTTTTAATGTCAATGAATTAACTGTACGATCCATCAAGAATTCTACAGATTCAACCTCACTACCAGCAAAAATTATTCGTGATCCAGTAATTGAAAAAAATGGTGGCTGCCTTAACATTATTAAAACAAGGACAACCTTCTAGTGTTTTGGCGTTCAAGCAAGAAAGCGTGGGTTACGTTTGTCATTTTCGGTGGCTAGTTCTGGGAATGTTTAATTCCTGAAATTGAAACTTATTTAAAGAAAAATAATTTATATTTCAACTCAGTTCTAGTTTTTAATGCTGGAAATGTTTTAACATAGTAAAGTGCATTGTTAACAAAAAAGAATCATTGCAAGAGTTGAAGCCATACACATTGAAAACATGCTGTAATAAACTGTGGCTTAATCTAAATGTCGGTAGTGATGAAGAATCCGTGCATATTCAAATATTAACTGAAAACTTTGCTCGTATCGTAAATCGCATAGAACGAGATGGTTTCGAACAGATTAACAGTAACTTGATAGTGATATTCAAGAATTATTTGAATCGCCAGATGAAGATTAATTTATTTCTCATTCCTTTGAAGAGGAAGCCTCAACAAGCACTGGAAAGGTGCATTAAACTTAAAAAAATAACAAAAAACAACATTAAATTTAAAAAATCTAAGTGATGGTTTACGAATGACAAATGCGCTTTGTGATTTCTTCATAAAAATGGATCCGTTAATAGTACGAAGTCTTGTTTTTAAAAGGCAAATCGTTAATGCTACAGCCGAATATCAATCCGAATTGAAAGTTTTTTAAAAACGACAAAACAAGAAAAAAATACTAAATTCTATAAACTATAGCGTAAGCCTGATAATAATTATTAATATTGTTAAAAACCCTCTCATTAATTTGCTTTTATTATATATTTTTTCTTTTTGCTTTGTAGTATTTGTTCATTTCTACAAATTACCATTCCATATTTACAGTTTCTTTTTTTTACGGAAAGTATCCCCCGCGAATAAAGAACTTTGACTGAATTTTATACATATTGTATATTATTCTTATATGCATAAATTCTTATATCCAAAAATGCTCAAATGCCGTGAGTTTGTTTAACAGTGAGTGAGTTTTGGTTAAAGTAATTATACGATTTTTGAAAGGGACGGATTCTTGGTATGAAAGTAGCAGGTTAAAATTTTCGTAAAATATCGAGATGATTGCTATTACTACTATTATGGCGACATTGATGAGTAGGATGCATTGAAAATGCGTATGAGGCCCTGGTTTTCCTAAGAATATCTAAGGAGTTTACCGCTGTATTAGGTTTTTCTTAATAGATATATAATTTTTTTTTAGTTTATAATTTTATGTAATACTTTTGTTAAAGCTGTAGGGCTGTTTCGAAGATTACTTTTAGTGCACATTTGCTTGCGATAGAGGTACATGAGTATTGTTGTATGTACTTGGGTGCTTTATTGAGTGTATATACTTGGGTGTATTGTATGTACTTGGTGCGCTTAGGTATGCACTTGGTACGCACTTATGTGTATGTACTTGGGTGCTTTATTGGGTGTATGTACTTGAGTAGGGTGGGTTGGGTGTATTATACTTGAGTATGTTGAATGTACTTGGTGCATTTGGGTATGCACTTAGTATGCACTTGGGGGTATGTACTTGGGTGCTTTATTGGGTGTATGTTATGTGGGTGGTTTATTCTACAGCGCATCGAAAGTCTCGTCGCTTAGAAATATGCTGAACTAAAATTTAATGGGACCTGAAATGGAACTCTATTTATATTAGTGAAGAGTTTATATTTTCTTGGTAGCGGTAATGGACCTAGAAGATGTTTTCAGGATGAAAGCTAATACTTAGCTTTCTCAAAGAACGACATACAATTGTCACAAGTGGGATTACGATATGGATAATTTTATTAGGAAACAGGTCACTCATACTTGCCATTAGAGCAAGTTTAAATGCAACACCCTCTTCTTCTGTTTGTTGTGCTACAGTTCTTTAGTAAGCCTTGACCACCTTCAACCTTCGCTTCCATCCGGATCGATCACCAGCAACCCCTTGCTTGGTTTTGATATTCAGTCTCTTCTTACATTATCCTGCTACCATGTGTCTACTTCTCTTTTTGTTACCCTCTCTTCGACCTTCCATAATTCTCCTTGATATTTGGCTTTTTTTATATTTTTGCTACATGCCCTGTCTATCTGAGTCGCTGTACCCTCATATAATCTACAATATTCAGATTAATGCAAGCCGTTATGTAACCGAAAAATTGTAGCTCGTCGTTGAGACGTATCTACAAGCTAATTCAATTCTCACCTTTCAGCGGAACTACTCGAAGTCTCATACTGCTGGTCAAACTGTACAGATTCAGATATATTCCATATCGACAATCGATTGACTAGCGGCACTTCAAACAAATTTGAAGTATGTGCACAAGGAAAATATAGATCATCTAATTTCATCCATGTTTCGTGGAATTATGAATGACATATATGATCTTTGGCAGACGAAAAGTCATCAATAAACCTTTTATCATATCTACGAATGGCTTGATCCATATACCATCAACTAAACACTTAAACGATCTTCAGATTAAATTTAATGTTACTAGTTTTGAGAAATTGGAGGCAAAAGTCCAAAGAGAAATGGGAGATAAATAATAATAAAAATATTATTCAGACCTAACGCTCTTCAGATTGACCCAGCATTAGCAATGCATTGCGGTGTCATATTTTAACGGCTGAACAAATAGCTGAGCTTCTTCATTTCTACAAAATAGCCGAATCGGGAGAACGTGAAGTGTGATGTCATATCCAGAGCTAAATGCAACAATATTTCCACGCTCAAGTTGCTAAAAAGTAACAGCAGGAACTAGCGAAATAGATGCTTCTCCTATCTCTCTCCGTAATTAAAAAGTATTACGTAGTAGATGTGTTAAGACTTTTACGATGATTTAGTCTCACAAGTTGCAGCTGGTATCCATACCGAAAATTAGTAGTAATAAAGATCGATTCGTACCAAAATTAATGGACTGGATTATAACTGCAAAGCTAATCCCAGATTCAGATATTGTCTAAACAAACGCCTGAGCTTTATTTCTAAGCTGTAAAATACAACTCAAGTGGAATGAAATAGGGAAAACGAATGGAGCGATTGAAACTCAAATGTGATAAGTGACCAAAAGGGAAATTCGGCTTAATTTAGTTTTTAGTTTCAAGTTTTTCGGCTGCAGTTTTTAAAGCATGATTCCAGAAAATGAATGAAGAAAAACCAGGTGCTAGCTCAGGTCATATGGCATGGATATAATAATAATAATAATAATAATAATGATTAAAAAGCTGTATGCCTAATGTACAAATTCATCAGAAATCAATTTGAATACTTGATTACTTGATGAGTGATTTGATTTAGACTCGATTAATAAGAGTTCAATTAATGAAAAGTTTTTTTGACTGTAGCAAAATAGTAGACTGTAGTAAAATATCTTTTACCATAAAAGAGTTTATTCATATAAAATCTAAAAAGTTCTCATCATAAAAATAAAATAGAATCATAAAAATAGAGTAAAACTTTGAGATTCTCCAACAATATTACAATAACAATGGTTTAAGTAGAGAGTGCTTTTATGTTTGCAAACAGTTTTAAAATAAAAATGCACTTACGGTATAATGCAGAAATATCATGTTATTATGTCCTGGAAGCAAAACTACATTTTTGTAATATAAAAGTTTTACTATATTTTTTTTTGGAAGAAACATATATGAGACAATTTTTACAAGTGCACCTTTCTTGCATATCTAATAGTAGTGTATGAAGTAGTGTCCCAAAATAAGCTGATTTTTTTAAAGTTTTTAAAACCCAAAATAATTCACAACCACAAGAAATTTGTTATATGAACGATATAATAGACGATTCTATTCCCATATGTTCAGAAATTAGATCTTGGTTTAAATTAATATAAGAATAGATTTTTATGAATACGCACCAAGTGTAATAGTATCGAAAATAGTTGAAATTCAAAAAAATCATATGGGACTCAATGATTAAAATATTTCAATAACATTGATATGACAAACATTTTATTTGTAAATAGATAGACCATTCACTTCGGCAACCTTCCTAATTAGTTTTAATTATTTGTTATTAAAATTATTCTATCTTCCAGAAATTTTAGACTGTCCATTTTGTTATGGAAACTATGATTTGAATCTTTAGGAATGTATCTCGATGTATTGATGTTTTTCCTAAAGATATACAGTTATGGGTTTCAGCGCCTTGATAAATATCTGAAACAAAAAATAATCGCAAGATAAAATAAATTCGAGAATATCATTTAAAATAGAATGTGGTCAAAAAAAAAGTGTTGAACCAAAGTTATCGATATACTGATAACTTTGGTACATATTTTATCAGAAATTGGATTTTATTATTTTATTGGCATTGTTAGTATAAGTTGTCTGTGTATACAAATATTTTAAAAACAATGGGTCGTACTAAACATTGTACTGACAAAGAACGCCGGCTTATTTTCAATTGCCAATTCAATTTCAATCGCCGGCTTATTGTCAAACTTTGAAAAAATCTCCTTGGGTTGTTTTAAAAGTATTAAAAGAAAAAAAACATGGAGCAAAAACCAGAGTTCCGAAGCCGGAAACAAAAAACTTCTAGTCGAGAGGATGCTCGTTTAATTCGTGAAGTGTGTAAAAATCCTTTATTGACTTGCCAAGCGGGAATTACAGTTACTAATCAGTATCAGTAGTATTAGATGTTTACAACAATTTTACTATAATCTCAGAATTGCAAGGATAGGTTCCTATTTGAATAAAAAAACACTTAAAACAACTTAAGGAGTTTGCACGAAATAATTTAAATCGAGAACATTGGAAAAATGTTCGTTTTTCCATCGAAACTAAAATAAATTTATTTGTTAATGATGGAAGAGTACGTAATGTCTGAATGATTGTGGCATGTTTGTATAATATAATTTACATAAATATAATTTAATATAATAGAATTTACATAACAACAGATATTATTGATATTTTTGAGTTTTAGATCGTGGCGAAAAACCCAAAAAAAGAAAAAAATATGGAAGAGTACGTGTTCGGCGTCGAGGGAATAAACATAGTGGTGGCAATATTAAAATTTGGGGTTCATTTTGCCGGAGTTGGTCTTATTCATTAGATGAAACAAAACATGTCCAAAGAAATTTACTTAAATATCTTACAGATTATTATGTTGCCTTATGCCGAACAATATATACTGTTACGATGGAACTTCCAGCATGGCAATGATCTCAAACACACCGCCAAAAGTGTGAAAACTTGGTTGAATACCCACAATATTGTTTGTTTACCTTGGCTATCTCAGTGACACATAGGACATCAATTACCTATAGAAAATTTTGAAGACGTGTTTAACTTAAAAAAAAACATCAAAAATTAAAATATTATGATATAAATGAAAAATCAATCTTGTGTTGCCCAACATGCAATCGAACACGACCACAGTATATATTATAGATTAGATAGATAGATAGATATTAGTAATTATATATAGATAAAATAATTAAAAGTGTTAAAAATAATAGGGCTTTGGATGCATATGAAAGCATTCAAATAGAAAAATGTTAGAAAATCATGAACCGAGATAAAGGACCTATCCCGTTCAGTCAAGTTTTTCAATTATTAATGCAAGGCTTAGTAAACTTCCCGGTTCATGATTTTTACACGCTTCGTTAGGTAGAGTTTTTCATATAAATAGAACATAGTTTAGTTTTAGAATTAGATTAAATCATCTCCTGATGATGCTAATATGGTTAGCGAAACGTGCGTCGGGTAGTTAAAAAAAAAGTGATTTGGTGTTTAGGGGTAAATCTCTTCAAGTTTACTTTGTTCTTGTTATAAAGGGTGATTCATCGTGAGGTTCAGAAAAATATTCTGATATAAAACAAATAAAATTGAATGTGATTGTGAAAACTGTGTTATGAATCGAAATAACAAACGATACCATTTATTTTCTGAAATACGCATACGCCATAGGTAATCCGTTCTCAAGCACCAATTGCCGATCATTTATTCGAGCATAATGATCGAAATGTGGCCAATTACTCACGTAATGTTTGCTTCCAAGGCCTCAATCGAAGCTAGCTTATCCGCGTAGACTTTAAACTTCATGTAACCTCAAAGGAAATAATCCAGAGGGGTGATATGTCATGACCTAGGCGGTCAATTCGCCGGTCAAAAACGTGAAATCAGCTCATCAACGAAATTATTTCTTAATAAGTCCATAGTTTCACTCGTTGTATGGCAAGTAGCGCTTGTTGGAACCAGATATCACCGACATCACGGGCTTGAATTTCAAGTCGCAAATAGTTCATTATCATGGTGCGATAGCGAATGCCATTGACGGTTACGTTTCGGCCATTCCTAATATTCGATAAAATATGGTCTGATGATTCCACCAGCCCATAAACCGCACCAAACAGTGCATTTTGCTACATGCATCGGCCGTTTGTGAATTGTTTTCGGCTGCTCATAACCCCAAATCCGACAATTTTGTTTATTAAGTGACCATCCAGCTAGAAATGGACCTCATCGTTAAACAAAATTCTGCGAGAAAATACCAGAACTTCATTGAGCTGTTTCAGAACCCATTCACTGAACATCCGACGCAAACGCAGGTCTGGCGGATTTAGTTCTTAAATAAGTTAGATTTTGTATGCTTATAAATCAAGATACTTAGGCAAAATATGCCAAGTTGTTGCAGACGACAAACCAAGCTGTTGAGTACGACATTGAATCGATTGTTCACGGTCGTAGCGCACACTCTCAACTATCGCCGCTACATTCTCTTCACTATGTACTTGACATGGTCTATTTCGGTTGACGATCATTCAATAATGAAAATTGGGTTTGCAATTTTCTGATGGTATTGGCAATAGTGCTTTTGGTGGGTCGATTATTCCGACCATAAGTAGCTCTAAGTGCACAAGAAACTTGTTTCACAGAGCGCTGATTTTCGTAATACAGCTCTACAATTTGGAGTAACTGTTTCGGGGTAAGTCTTTCCATGTTGCAATGGTATTCAATACTGAGTCAAATTCCAGTGACGGCTTGACGCGAATCACCCTTTCCTACTTTATTCTTTTTTCTAAACACTCTTATTTTTATTACTAAGATCTTTTTTTATTTAGTTTACATTATTTTTTTTTGATTATATTGATATGATATGTTGGTTGAATATTTCATTTGGTATATATAATAACTGTTCTATTCTAGTTTATTCGCTGATACAAAATAAACTTATGATTTACTAAATAGTACTTATATTTTTTGTATAAATAGTACTTATATTCAATAAAATATCTAAAAATAGTAATATATCATTGCTTTCGATTTCATACGTAAATGTTTTGATGTGGAATTTACAATTTAAATTCTTAACAAAATCTTATAAATTTTCACTCTTTGTGTCGAAAATTCCAAAAACATCATCCACACATCTTAGCCACATCCTGGCACAGTGACTGAATTCATTATGGGCCCTGGTTTTACATTTCCCCGTGAATAAGTTAACAATGGTAACAGAGGATTACCAATTGTTTTTTCTTCTTGTTGTTCATATAATCTATCGTTAAGCTGAAAACATTTATTTTTCATACATTATCTTATTAGAGAGATGGAGTCGGAAACAATTGTGTTATTGAAACAGTTTAACTCAAGTAACTCTCTCAAATATTTCAAATTATGCGGATATTCGGACACAATAATGATACGTCAAAGGATACCAATACCTTACCCTCCTGTAGAAGTGTGTTTCGACTTTTTCTATGAATTGTATTTTTATAGCTTCTCTATTCTCCAAATCTAACACTTATGATTATTTTTTGGTTTTTAAACTGAAGGAACATATATCTGAAATTCATTGTTCTGACAGTGATTATTGTTATCATAAGAATATGATTTTTTTCAGACATAGCATACCCTTCGTAATAGATAAAGTAAATGAATAAACGTTTTACCAGATAATGTTTGAAAGTTTGGCTATCTCAAACGTCTTAGATATTTCGTTTTTTTGATAGGGAAAATAATTCTTCTGCTATTTTTAATGTAGATCTCCAAAATAAAATGGAAATGGTAGACCAACCAAAACAAAATGGAAAGTATCATCTTAAACTTTGTTCAGGAAACCTTTTTTGTGAGTGGAAATGGCAGATTTATGTGTTTTTGCATATATATCCTATAACTAAACTAAAAAAGAATTTTTGGTTTAGTTATAGGATATAACAAAACTACTATATAACATTTTTTTTGTGAGAAAAATATTTGAATTAATATTTTTGTGATTGTAGGACATAAATTAATATTGATTATATAGCATCTTGTTCTTGTTATATATTTTTATTAAGAATAAAACTGGTATTTTATCCAGTCTTCCTGAAAATGTAGTCACTCTGAAATTCTTCTTAGTAAAATATAATTTATTTATTACAATGCCAACATGTTTGACAACTCATTAGCATCTCATAATTTAATGCTTCTTACCTAAGTCAGTGCATTTTTTTCTAAAAGATTTATATATGTTTTAGAGTAAATTATAAATGTTTTTTTTTGTTTCTGTTTTGATGCTGCTTCGATTTTTAGACAAATTTGACAATTGCATTTGATAATATCATTTGATAATTCCAATTTGATAATTGCATATTTAATTCTTAAATTTAGAAATATGTTTAATCAATATGCAAGTATCTTTTTCACGGCATTCGAAGGATGAAAGGTCCGGACAATATGGTGGAAAAACTAAAAAACTAAAACAACTCAACCAAATTGTAATAAGTGTTGTTGAGGTTTTGTTTTTTTGTGGGAGAAAGTAACACCATTTTTCTTGATCTAGCTCATTCTATTGACTGGCTCCTGAAGTTATTCAAATTGTGAGTATTATTTCGTGGTATCAATATTTTTACTAGGAGGAGTAGGTATTAAATATATATATATATATATATATATATATATATATATATATATATATATATATATATATATATATATATATGTAATGTTAGATTTTCTTGGACTGCGTCAGACAGCAGTAGCTGAGTGTCATCATACACCCAACCGTTGGGTTCCACAATCTCATGTCGAACACACAACTACCTGCGTCTCCGCCTAAATGAATGAAATGGTTGTTTGACCAACAAAAGTGACCAACAAAAGAAATTTGTATTTTTTATAAAAATAATGTATATTGTAGAGTTGTTCTGAGGATGGTTTGTAATTAAACTGAAACGTAAACAAAACAATAAAAAAATAATAATTTAATAAATGGCCGAAAATCCCAAAAACTAAAAAAAAATTAATAATATTAAACAGGCACGATTTAAACATTTAGCCATTGTCGATCCACTGCAGCATGAAGGCTCCCCAGCACGCTTCTAACTCGCGTGGCACTGCGCTTTCCTCCGCCATTCTGGTCCAATATACTTGATTATGTCATCGATCCATCGTGTTTTAGGTCTTCTTGGTGGACGTTTATGATCAAGCGTTATCCATCCCAAGATTGCTTTGATCTATCTGTCGTCACATCGCCTCGCTATATAGCCTGCTCACCTCCATTTCAGTTATTTCACCTTTCCAATAATGTCACATATTCTCGTCCGTTTTCTGATCCATGTGCATGTCTTTCTGTCCCACTTTGTAATGCCAAGCAAACATCTTTCCATACCCCTCTGTGCTACCCGAAGTTTTTGAACTGATTGTGATGTGAGTGTCCATGTTTCAGTTCCGTATGTTAGAACAGGTAGCACGCACTGTTCAAAAACTTTTCTCAAACAGTGTGAGAGTTTGTTCTTAAACACTATGTTGAGCCTCCCAAACACGTGCCAGCCACACTTAACATGCATTGCACTTCCTGGGCAGTACCACCCTCCATTAAAATCCTTTGCCCAAGATATATGTAATGGTCCACCGCCTTTAACCCGCTTCGTAAAATAGATATTCTTTAGTTTTTAGTAAATTTGTTGAACATAATCTGACTCTTTTTCAGGTTTATTTTTAAGTTAAATGGTTCTCCCACCCTTTGCAGCTTTTGTATGTGTTTTTGCAGTTCATCTAGGTCTTGTGACAGAACGATATCATCTGCAAATTTAAGGGGGTTTATGTATACATCATTTATTTTTTTTCCATCTCGTTCCCAATCAGGACTATGGAACACCTCTTCAAGGAAGGCTGAGAAATGTACAGGCTATATTGAGTCACCCTGCCGTACACCACATTCTATAATAGGCTCTGTGTATCCATTGGTTAAGCAATGTATCCATTATGGATTGTTCAGATATTGAGTCAAATGCCTTTTCATTGGTTTTATTGACTATGAAAAGTCAATAAAAGCCAAGCACAGTGACATAGTATATTCATTGTGCCTTTCTCTGGCCTGTTGAATCACCTGGATGTGATCCATTGTACTGAATCCACTTCTGAATCATGTTTGCTCTCTTGGTTGAGCATGTATTCTTTTAGATATTATCCTGGTGAAAACTTTGTACAATACTGATAGGAGGCTTATTGGGCGGTAGTTTTTTAGATATTCTTGTGCTCCTTTCTTATGAAGAATAATCACTTCAGCATTTTTTCATAGGTTAGGTATTTTTGTTCTTTGAGGTATATTGAGTACAATTTTGCCAGCATTTTACCGCCAGCTTTTAACATTTCAACAGTTACACTGTTCTTTCCTGGGGCCGTAGATAGAATTTGTCACTTCATCCAACAGGATATCTAGCATTTGCTGTTCCGTGGGCATTGTTATCTTTGACCGGTTCTGATCTTCATATAACTTTGAATAAAATTTTCTGATAACCCCTAACATTTCCGTTCGTTCCCTACACAGTGTGCCATCCTCACGCATTAAGGCAAATATTTGTGTCCTTTTATTTCTCAACTTGTGCTTTGCTTTGTTTATTCCCTGTTTTCTTCTAGTATTTATTACACTAGCTTGAACAGACGCGTTTCCTCTCGAATACGTTTTTTATAGTTTTGCCAATTGGGACCATTCATGGTCTCCATGTCTCATTGGAGATTTTTGACTGTTTGCAACTTTTTTCTCCTGGTGCTATTGCAGCAGCTGTTTCAAGCACATTTTCGATGATTTTTTCATAGTGATCTGTTATTTCCATTTTCTCTTGGTCTTTCAACACACCAAAGCGGATCTACAAAACAATCTCAAAATTGCTGCCCCTCTGAAGCAGCTTCCCAGAATTCACTTTGCCCTTTTTTGATCTTACCACTCTTGTACACTCTCTTCGACAGTTTATCTTAACCTTTGCTCCTACCATGGTCACTTTCAACAATATAACGGTTAAGTATACAGTTTATACATAGTAAAAAAAGTTTTATACAGTTTTTGTCCTTCCGCAAAATTCACCAATCTGTCACCTCTATTGTCTCGCTCACCACTTCCGTATCGGCCAGTTGCATTTTTACCAGTTCTTGCTTTTCTAATTCTAGCATTAAAGTCACCAGGTTTTTGAATCTGCACTTCTCGATACCTAAATGCTGGGCCACCTCATGGTTTGGCTCACCTTGGATGATTTGAACCTTCAACTTTTTATTCAGCTAAATGACGCATTGGGCTAGTCGGTCAGATACACCTTCAAATTTTACGACATTGTTCTTCAACTTTCGGTTAACCAGGAATTCAATTCCGCAACATCGTCCATTCTCCGTACCCCTAGTGTCAAGTACGTGTCCAGTTGTTTCCAGTTTAATTAGCTTTTCGCCCTTTCTTCGTGTTTCGCATAGCCCTATGATGTCCCAATGTATGCTCTCAAGTCCAGTGGTAGCCTGATCTAACCGGGTAATTCTTAGCACCCTCTGCCATGATGGCAGGTCTTCCCGCTGCCGTAGGTAGTTGCACTTTGGCCTCTGGGGAATGAAGGCCGTGTTTGAAATTATATAGCCATGTTGGGGGTTGAACCGTAATCTGCCACACTGGGCCTGTGCGGGTTGGCAGATTTTGGATCATGTTAGTTGCCATGGGTTACCCTGCCAGGAGCATACGCTCCACACGGCCGAGCTCAAAGCTACATTGACTTTCTGAAGCCCCTTTACCACGCCAAGCTCTGATCTACAAATAGGAATTAAGTGTATTAACATCAGGGTTATTAGCACCATCCCACTCAGCTTATATATACTCATGCTCTATTCTTCATAGGAAACTTAATATTTTACTGATATGGTTGTGTAGGGTTAGCTTCAACCCCTTCTGCAACCCCATATTTATTTAGCAATATGTAATATTCTGTAGATGTATTAAGGAGATGTCCAACAGTGGGGGTTGTATGAGAAGTTTGACAATAACGAGAGTTATTATTGATTTATTTATTATCTATATTATTAATAATATGTTAACTAATAATATTATTTATCTGTTATTTGATATTAAAAACATTGACAGTTTGAGTAACTGAAAAATGAATTGAATTAGAAAATATATAAAATGCCAATCAAACATGATGGCCAGATATCAACACTATATAGTGTTTTCACAACACATTCATTTCACAACAACAACACATTCTTCAAAATACATCGTTAATATTCATCTTCGATTAATTAATTAATTAATCGATTAATTAGTTAATTCGGTAAAATTCAATCTTCGATTCAAATAATAATATAAAAACTGATTCTGTTATTGGTAATGTACAAACATTGGAGACCTTGTACTGCACCAATATAAAATAAAGCTGTTAAAAATGAATCGACAAGAATTTTACATTATTCTTTATTTGTTGGCTTTGTATGGATGATTTTGCAACAAAATTTGTATTAATAATACAAAAAAAAGGGCCATTTGGAATGTCGTAATTTCGCTAGTCATATTATTGAACAACGAACAACATATCCATTGTTTCGAAACACAACATTTTGTTTAGTATTAGAGCTCATTTTACAATGAATGCATTCGTTAATAAGCAAGATTGGCGGGTTATAAAATGGTCCCGTTTTTGATGAAAAATCTCTTCATCTACAAAAAGTAACGGTTTAGTATGCGTATTGGACATGAAATAATTTAAACATTTTATTTCGATGATGATGCTGGAAATCATTACTGTGAATGCTGAATCAGAATTATATTAGATTGATCGGTCTGAAAACTATATATAGCGATGGAAAGGGGATGCAACTTATCAAAAAGTTCGGTTCGAGACTTGGAAGAGGTAACACCTCTTTATCGCGCTCCTGAACACGTGGTGGTCATAAGTTCGTGCGCATAAAAGTTTGTTCGCATAAAAGTTCGTTCGCATAAAAGTTCATGCGGTCGATACGTGGTGATGGCGAACCCAAAGGGGTTCACCATCACGGAGGAGGCCTGGAAGGCATTCCGACGCGAAGTATCGGATAAAGATAAGCATATCACTGACCTAGAGGGTCAGTTAAGATATGCCGTCAAGATGAACGCGTTGGCGGCCGGGGAGAACGACGGGCTTCTTAAGAAGCTCATCGAGCTCATCGACGATTTGGCGCGTATAGACGAAGAGAATCACCGGCTCAAGAAGAGACTAGACAAGAAATCCGACGATGTTTTTATCAAAGCATCGCCGGTTGTGGAAAAAAGAAAGAGTGAAGAGCCGGTCGCGATGGAAGAGCTCGTCGCGACGGTTGAACCGCTCGATTCGGACGATGAAGAAAGTGACGTCGCGATCGCCGCGACCGTCGCACAAATTGACGAAGGCCATTCTTCGGCCTCCGATTCCGAGGGTTTCCGAAAGGTTACCCGAAAGTCAAGGAAGAAGAGGCGCGGAGCCGCGCAGGTGAGAGAGGTTCCTCCTCTCAAAAAACCAGCGTCGGAATCCGCGTCCTCTAAACCAACATTCAAGAAACCGGATTCTCCAATTGAGGATCCACCAAGTCAAGCGGCTCAGGAGCCTGGAACTTCTGAGCCAAAGAGGACCGCTCGAGTCCCACCAATAATCTTAAGAGACAAGACCGTTTATATGCACGTCATGAAGATGTGCAAAGAAAACGGAATCTTGCTCTCTAGAGCAATCACGATGCCAGATGGGGTGTTGTTACAACCCCAGACCCCAGACGATTATCGGGCGGCCACCAGGCTGCTAGATGATGGTGATTATAAATATCACAGTTTCACGACCCCTGACGAACGCAATCTTCGCGTTTTGTTCAGGGGGGTGTTGGAGACCATTTCGGTCGCCGACATCACCAAAGAACTCCGCTCGTTGGGTTTCCACCCAGTTCATGTAGAGCGGTGGCGAACCGCTGGACTAGATAGCAGACCTATTGCTATCGTCCAGGTGATTGTCCCTAAGAAGGATAAGGAAATCTTCAACCTGAAGAGCTTTCTTGAACAAGATGTCAAGATAGAAATCCAGCGGTCGAATGGCCGAGTAGTGCAGTGTTTTCGCTGCCAGAAATTCGGGCATTCGGCCAAGAAGTGTCATGCCGATCCCGTCTGCGTGAAGTGCGGCGGTGAACACTCTTCCAGGGAGTGTAAAAAAGATCGGGACACACCACCAACTTGCGGAAACTGCGGAGGTTCGCATACGCGAACTTCCAATGTTGCGAAGCAAGGCCAAGTCGAGGCACCACTGTGAGGGCTGAAAAGTCCTTACGGAGGAGACCTCTTGGGACTTCAACGTCCCGAAATACCCAACCCATTCCTCATCCTTTAATACCCCCACCAACTTTCGTGTGGGGGTCCCAAAGGAACTCGGTTCCAAAGCCCGCTTCACAAGACCCAATTTCCGGGCTTGTGGAGCAACTCGTCGCTCATATACTGGGTCAAATTCAGACCCAGTTGAGCGAAATTCTCCAAACTTCTCTTGGAGCACTTATCCCGAAATAAATCCCCCTCATTTCCGTGGTAGAAAGCCTATGGGGCTCGAGCTTCTCGAGTTTCCGGCTTTCATAAGATTCCACACAGTTAACCGCTATCGCTATCTCCCAGATCCCGATCCGAATGGTGGACCTTCGACAACCGCTGGTCGTTGGCCCGGCATTTGGTCGTGACCAAGCTCCTTTTTCCGATGGAGACAAGGTCCCATCCCAGATAACCTTCACAAAGTTTCTCTGGACTTTGTTGATTACACGTTTCTTAATTGTCGACACGCCTCACAAAAGAAAGAGGAAACTCCGACATTCGAGGGATACCAAGAATCTCCTAAAAAATCGAGACCCGTTTCGGGCAGTTTATTGTTAGATGGGCAAGAGCCAAGAGGCTAACCCAAAAACCAGGGTGAAAAAGCGGAAGCGGATGCAACTTATCACACAATATGATATGTACTCAGTTTTTATGATCGAAATTTTAGCCAAAAATAGATTCAATTGCCCACCAGTTAAGTTAACTTTGCACAAATAATTAATTACCTTAAAGCTATAGATTCAAGAAAATGCGTTACCGTAGGAAATATCAAGAAATAGTAAACAGGAAATTTGAAGAGCAAGAAGATGGGATAGGGGTAGAAGAAAAATGGGAATTTTTCAAGGATATAATACTGGTAGCCGCAAAAGATAGCTATGGAACGACAAAAATTGTAAATAAAAACATGAGGAAAACTGAATGGTGGACAAAGGAATTACAAAGGAAGGCAAAGTCAAGGACAAAAAGGAAAAATGGAAAAGATATGTGGATACAAAAACAGATGAAGGTCACGAAATATATAAAGAAAAACGAAAAGACGTGAAGATAAAAGTGCAGAAAGCGAACCAACAATCATGGTTATGATTTGGCGAAAAAATGACCGAAAACTACAAAGAAAAACAAAAGTTATTCTAAGGAACGCTAAAGCAGCTAAGGCACAAAAACGAGTATAATATAAAATATAAAATATCAGAACGAAAATGTAATTACAGAGAAAGATGAAATATTGAAGAGAATATTTTAGAGAAAGAAGTGACAAGGTAACAGTGACAGAAGAACAAGAAAATCATATAGCCAATATTCAAAAAATAGATATGATACAAGAAGAAGAGGTATATGAAGACATAAACATAGAAATTAAAAGTGGGAAAGGCGCCGGGAAGAGACCAGAAATGATAAAATATATTGGAGAAGGACTAAGAAGCTTGACAGAATTGTTGAATGACATTATGAGAAATGTAAAAGTTCCAAAGGAATAGAACTCTGGAATTATATGCGAATACATCAAGGGGGTGACAAGGCAGATTGCATAAATTATAGGAGAATAACGTTGACCAGCATACCAGGAAATGTTATGACCAGAATATTGGAGAAAAGGATAAGAGCAAAATCGAGATGACAGTGGAGGACACAACAATTATAATGGATTTAGGAGGGGAATGAGTACGCAACATATACTCTTAATGATAAGACAAACAAGCGAAAAACTAATAAAAAAGAACAGACATATACATATCTGTTTCATAGACCTAGAAAAGACTTTTGATCGAATTAAAAAAAAGGACATATACAGTAAAAGTAATAAAGACTATGTACAGGGGCAACAAGAACTTCGTGGGGACAAACAAGGAGGAATTGAATGAATTTACGTCAACTATCGGAGTAAAACAAGGATGTATGCTGAGTCCACTGTTATTCTCGATAGTAGTAGACCAAGCGTTAAAGAAAGCAAAGAAAAGGATGAAAACATTAAAATTCGGACACTGGAAATTGCAACAGATTGAACTGACCGAATTGATGTTTGCAATGATATTACCATAGTATCGGATACAGAAAAGAACCTTCAACACAACTTAGAAATATTGAACGAAGAGCTGACAAAAATAAACATGAAAATTAATATACACAAGACAAAGAGTATGATCATATGTAAAGAAAACAAGAGACATAACCTACGATTAAATGGAAAGCTAATAGAACAAGTGAAAAGCTACAAATACCTGGGATCGACAATAGAGAGCAAAGGTAGAATGGAAAGAGAAATAAACGATAGACTGCAAAAAACCTGAAAAATGTTTAATAAAATAAAACCAACTTTCCTTGGAAAGAAAGAAATATCGAAGGAAACAAAAACAACAGTAATTAAAAAAGTAATCCGACCAACAATAATATATAGTAGCGAGACGTGGACTTACAGAAAAACCTAAGATACGTATAAATATAATGCAAAGAAGGTTTGTGAGGAAAATGGAGAACAAAATAAAGGAGACATAATCAGAAATCAAATAATTAGAGAAAACCTAGAGAGTGTACCCATAAATGATAAAATAGCAGGACAACTAAGATGGTTTGGACATGTGTGTCGCATGCCGGAAAACAGACTTGCAAAGAGAGTGTACGAAGCGCGAGTGCAAGGGAAGAACTGTACATGAAGACCACGAAGAACATGAAATAATGGAATAAGAGAGAAGGTTGGAAAAAGGAACATAATATGCAATGAAATTAAGAAAGAGACACAACGAAGAAATGGAGGGAGATGTATAGAAGACAACCTCAACTTTACACGCCTATCACCTAATGGCATAAAGACATATGATTAAGTCAGTAAGTAAGTAATTAATGACCTTAAGAATAATTCCACTTACAATTTCTGCAATAGCTCAACTTAGTTGAAAAATCATCAAAAATTTATGATATTAAAATTGATATCTACGAATGTAATGGTTGAGAATATTTGAACGATATCTTATTGCATGTATAATTATAATAAATTATAATTTAAATTAAATATAATGGTTTGAAGGATTTTTTTTTCTATTTTATTAAAAATAAATAGATATTCGTCATATTTAAATATTCCAAGGCAAGTATATTAAATAAATTAATGAGACTGGTGGAGTACTGACGTTGACTTCCCCTTTAGAGGGGAGGCAGTTGAGGTGAGATGCAACATCTGATGCGTTTTCGGGACTACGTTAAACTCCTTAGAGTGACTTTCTGGTCCGTAGCAATTCTTTCCGCGACCAATGGGGCGTTATCAAATGTAGTTTCAGACTTGGGCCCAGTGCAAAGGAAACTTTTACAAAACTTCAACAGGCCTACGGAAACAGTGTTTTGTCGATGGCTTAGCTTTTCTGGCGGGCTAAGGCATTCTCAGAAGGCCGAAATCCGATTAAATATGAACCTAGAAGCGGAAGGTCTCAACTGAAAGAAATGTCAACATAATCCGGATCTTGTGGATTCTGATCATCGGTTGATGTTGAGAATGATCGAGGAAGAGTTTTATTTGATTCACACAACTCTTTATAAGATTCTCATGACGACCAAAATAGGTTAGAATTAGCAAATTAAAGGTTAAAAGTATGCTGATTTGTGTTCTTGATGGGGTATCGTTTATAAAGAATTTATGCCTCAAGGTCAAATTAGAATTTTTACCGGGTTCTTGAAGGAATTCGAAAAAGGGTAATTCGCGCGAGACGGGACATCAAGAACATCTGGGTGCTGCATCACGACAATTCGCCTAACTACACATCGATTTCAATTAACGACTATTTGGCAAATAACAACATCACTATCCGCAGCACCCACCAGAATTGAGTTCTAGTGATTGTTTCTTCTTTACACGATTGAAAATTCACCTCAAAGGGCACAACTTTGGGCCAATGGAGAACATTGATAGGGTCGCAACAGTAGCTGAAGGCCATTTCACTGAATCTAACCAAACCAAATAATCTCCAGTTCTAAGTGGCTTCCCAAGGCAACTAGTTTGAAGCAGACAATGTAGATTTGTAGTTTGAATTGAAACAATGAATTCTCATCTCGTATATCTGTTATCCCAGAAAACTGCAATAATGTAGTTGCTAACTAAATAAGTTCAAAGTTTAATATAATCTTATCTGAAGCAAACATCTTTCTGCAAAAACTATTTTCTATTTCATTTCGTTTAATTTAAAGGATTGATTTTATTT
This sequence comes from Cosmopolites sordidus, assembly GCA_031761425.1. Taxonomy (NCBI): domain Eukaryota; kingdom Metazoa; phylum Arthropoda; class Insecta; order Coleoptera; family Curculionidae; genus Cosmopolites; species Cosmopolites sordidus. Next base: position 268,415 of record JARFXV010000662.1, on the reverse strand, counting down.
TTCTTATTACTTATCTGTCGAAAATCCTATTAGTTCTCTATTGTTCGGCATTCACTTCGGTTTTAAATGAATGCATTTTTATCACTTAATCTAAGTTCCGCCCATTATTAATTGCTTTCTCCAAGAAAAAAAAGTGCATTTGCAGAGACCGTTTTGTTTCGAGATAAATGAACGAACGTCCGGACACATTATTTATATTCCGAAAAGGATTTATATCTTATTTTTATCCTAGAATAGAGATTAATAAGAACATGCTCTTAGGGAAGCCATTAGTTATTCCGGCCAAAATATATCGTTGAATTTATGGAAATTTTTAAAGCCGAAAAGTGCTCGAGGTCGCCGTTGAAATGTTATATTATCTCGCTTAAGGGTGCAATTTCAATTTTCCATAGATACGTAGATCACTACGAAAGTTTGTGTAATCGGGTAATCCTGGTAATTTAGACGTTTCGTTAGTATCAATATCGTGACCTTTTTATGATGACAGATTTTATGATAACTAGCACCGAAAGGTCAAAAGACGCTAAATTGTTTCGTTTTCAGTGCTTTAGTCGAAAAAATTCATTCATTTTCATGCTCTGATTTTTTACGATTTTAAAGGTTTGGTAAACTAGTAAAAATCTAAACTAGTAATTATAGATGGACACAATCTATCCTGTCTATAATCATTCAGCATTTCATTCTCTAACTGTCTCTCTACCATCTTTTGTAATCTCTATCAATAGAAGATCAGTCTCTCATGCTCGTTGTGCAGATGATTTTTTATATCAGTCTTTAATTAAATAACAGTAATGTAACGGACGTCTTTATTCAGCTTTTGCTGCGCACATCTCATTGGACTAACGAGTCTTTCAAATTGTGTGGTATTTTTAATTATTGAATAAAACACAGATGGCGTCGTGAATTTGCCTAGGTTTAGTCTCATTTCAGAAGTGTAATGTATGACATTTATAAAAATGGAGTCGTACACAATACAACAATGCCTTAAAATGGTTGAATTATTTCATGAAAATAGGCGTTCAATGTGTGAAAAATGTTTTTATAAAATTACGTGATATTTACGGTTTGCACAATCGTCCATCTGAAAGCAATATAATTCGAATTGTTAAAAAATGTCAAGAAACTGGTTCGGCGGAAGATGAAAGAAGAGCAATATATAGTCGTAGTGGTCGTTCACAAGAGGATATTGATTTGGTACGTGAAAATGTTGCTGAAGTCCTAGAAATTTCCATTAGTGGACGTTCACAACAATTTGAACTCAGTGAATCTACAACATGGCGTATTTTTCGAAAGGATTTAGCTCTGAAGGCACATAAAGTTCAAATAACACAGGAGCTAAAGCCACTGGATCATTCAAAACGTCGGCATTTGTCAAATCAAAGAACAAACAGATTCATTTTCTCAGAAAATCATCTGTTCAGATGAGCGTTAAGTTAAGATAAATAGTGTTAATAAATAACAACTAATAAACATTAACTATATTAATAAACAAAATTGCTCCATTTGCGGTGAGGAAAATCCACGATTCATTCATCAGAAGCCTTTACATCCTAAACGAGTCACTGTTTGGTGTGCATTATGGCCATGAGCTTTAATTGGGCCGTATTTCTTTCAGAATGCTGCTGGTGAAGCAGTAACTGTGAGTTGGTGATCGATATCGTAAGATGATAAATGGTTTTTGGGGGCTGAATTAAATAATATTGATCTGGAGGGCATGGAGTTCCAACACGATGGCGCTACATCTCACTCTGCTAATGATACAATTAATTTATTGAGAGAAAAATTTCCTGGACGAGTTATTGTATGAAACGGTGATGTTAATTGGCTACCAAGATTATGTGATTTGACACCGTTGGACTATTATCTTTGGGGTTACGTAAAAAGGCAGGCCTATAAGAAGAATTAATAATCGATTCCTGAACTAAAGGATGAAATTATTCGAGTTATTGGTGAGATAATGCCACAGTTATAACAAAATGTCTGCCACAATTTTGACAAAAGAGTTGACGTCTGTGCAGCTGCAATAGGTGGTCATTCGACAAATATTGTCTTTCGCGTTTAAATATCATATACTATGCTTCACATGCCTACAAGAAAAACATTTTTTTTGGTACCTAGGATTTTAGAACGGATTTTCGCTATATTTAGTCCGCTAAATCTAAATATGATATAAATTTTTTTCTATCTGCTCTACTTTTTTAGATACATCTACTTATCTATCAATGTTTTTTTTTTCAATTCAATACAGTCTTCAAGTATGGGTGTTCTAAAATTATTATACAACGATTGGTTCCTGTATATTTGCCGTATTGGTTCCTGTATATTTGTCTGTCGTTGAGTTAGTTTCAGGAAAATTCACTAGAAAGTAATGCTTTCTTTCCGGTAACTGAAGTGACCTTCACCGCTTGGAACTAGAGTTGAGGTTAGTTTATGAGTTCTCGCCGTGCAGATCGAAGTTCGCGTCGAGTGATATTTGTGTTGAGGAAAGAGTTGTTATACAGTTAATCTAAAACGTAGTATGTTGTAGATTGTTGTATTTCTGTTGTTCAATAGAAATAAAATTAGTTCAAGTAGAAGAAGTTGTGTAAATTATCTTGATGTGTTTTGCTACATATGTGGAGGATAAACGTTAAAAGAAAACAGAAAAACTGTTAGTAACTTTTTAAAGAGAGCTTATCTTGGATGTTTTGGTGTTAGGCTTGGTGATTAGGATAAAACTTGGGCACCGCATCTGGACTGTAAAACTTGTACAAAACATTTACGACAATGGATTACTGGGAATAGAAAAAGTCTAAAATTCGTTGTACCGGTGGTTTGGAAAAAACCCAAAAACCACTTCGATGACTATTATTTCTGCCTAGTAAATATTATTGATATCAATGGAAACAACAGTTGCAAGCGGATTTATTCTGATTTAGTTTCTGCAAGACGCCCTGAGTGAGGGACCACTCGGAGGAAGTGCCGATTCCAACCTTTGACCGGCTACCAGAGATTTCACCAGGATTTTAAAATTACAGGGGACCGCTACCAAGGATGATGGGATATGCACATGATGGTCAATTACTGCTGGGGTTTAAAAAAGGACTGTTCAAAAATACATTCAAAAATGTCACGGAAAAGAAGCTTCTGAAGTGTTCAGTGGCTAGTTGCTTTAATCGATTAATTTTTCCTTTGTCTTTGTATATAATAATAACTGTATAATATAATAATAAAAATTCCGTGATTAGTTTTTTTATTTGATCTATGAACTTAAGTTTCAATAGTGTAACGTATATTTCACTAATATGATATATCTTAGAAATTTGAGCTCCTAGGCAAAAATTATTATCATATTTGAATTCAGGGCATCAAATTCGTATGAAATCAGCTCCAAATATCCCAGCACCAAAACAACTGTTGGCCTGTGTTATCTACAAAACGTTTTTTGAAATCAACACAAACTGTGTATTTTATTCAAGAATTACAAAAACGCATTCGTAAAGATCGTCTTTCAACATCTGTTTGAACAAGAAACATAGACGGGTTGCAAAAAAACTAATGGAAACAAAAATGTAATGAGTTTAAAATTTTGACGATAAAATATTAAACTCATTACCTGCTTTATTTATACTTCAGAATTAGTTTAAAATGAAATATGAGAATATTTATTTGACGTAATGAAAACAATGATAAAAAGTTTATTCGAATGAAATGTATTGATACATATTTCTTTATGTTATTTATGGGTACACTCTTTTCTAAAGCAACATTTTCAATCTTTCCCTTAACTTCATGCAGGCTAAATGGAACTGGTAGATTAATTTCCTGTTTCTTCCGAAAATTTTGCCAAATGGTATTTGAAGCATTGTAATTTAGAAACATTTAGTTATCGTATGTAGTGTATTATTAATCGTAAGACTTTTTTGATATACATGGTGTAAGAGAAATATCTTTCAAAACATGCTAACAAGTAATGTTCAGCAAAATGCTCTGGATCTAAAGGATAGAGAGGATGTAAGTATCTTTCGTTAATTTAACCAACGATTCTTTACATTATATTGACCAAAAAGTTTCCTTAAAACAGCAAAATATCACCATTATTAAAATCCAACCATTACCGCGGAAAACGTTATGATATTTTCAATTGGCGATGTAACCAATTCAGGTTTTTATTTCATCTGATTTGCTTTTCTGATTTCGTTTACTAAGTTTGTCATTGAGATTCTTGCCTTTTTCTAATGAGGTTGTATTTTCTTTTTTGTTTTTGGGGGCTTATTGGTAGCCCAGACTTGATTGGTAATTATTTGAAATTTTGGTAGATTTTCGAGGTTAATGAAGAAAAACTTCAATGGTCCGGAAACGGATCGCAAGACTCGAAATCCGGCGATGGGGTACGAGAAAAATCGCGTTTCTCGTTTTGATGTTCTGGACGTAGAATTGGCTTTATGGTTAAATCTGCCGTCGAGTATGAATACTTTCTCTCGTTGAAAAGATCTGTGATGGCTTTCCGATCGGATTCAATCTCCGGGACTACAAGAATCCCGTCCGGCCTCGTTTTGGCTGACCCGACAGCGACTTTGGACTTCTTCAGGATGCGTATGACATCCTGAAATACTGATTTATCTTCAGAACAATCGGCTTAGGTTTGGTAGTAGTAATGGTAAGTGTTACTGCTGCCTCTTTTCCTAATTCTTGTGCTGTTGCTGACTAATCTTCTGTTTTGATGGTCGAAGTGGACGGAGGAGAAGCAATCGGTGCTTTCAAAGGCTGAATTGCCTAAGAAGCCTGCGATGCCTTCCTCTTTTTGAGGCTTCTTGACCTTGAGGACACCTATTGATATCCGTCGTCGGAGACTTGATGCTCGTGTCCTTTTTGAGATTTAGTTTGATTTCGATGCTGGTGTTGGTGTTTTGATCACTGTAGTTGGTGTTTCGATCACTGAGGTTGACGGTGTGAGTTTTGGAGTTGGTTCTTTTTTTTACTTCGGCGTTCGATGGGTTAATAAAAACACCCTGGCCGCGTTCGACTAAAGGATCAATTGATGTTTGATATTTTTCATAGTAATTTGTTATATGCCTTGTTTCTTTTCTAGCTTCTACAGCCTCTTTGCGGAGTTTGTTTTCCTCCTTGAGTGAAATGTTCAACACTGTACGTGTAGCTCTGCTAGTTCCGCGTAGGAGTAGCCTGATGGCTCTTCGTCTGTGTCATAATCACTTATCGCGGAAATTCCGAAACAAAGATCACTTCGTTCACTTAACGTTTTTCACACCTTAAGATCGCTATCAGCGAGATGTGTACTCTCCGAAGGTTCAAACTAGACCTTGGTATCGTATTTGTTTCATTGCCCTCTTAAAGTTATATATGTATATATATGAAAATGAATGTAATATTTTTATAGCTCTTTATTTCATATGTTTCAGCACAAATGCGGTTTGTTTTTTAACAAAAAAAAGACGAAAACATATATTAATGTCGTTTATTGTCAAACTTGAAATTACTCACACTATAACGATTCCCGGTACTGTAAAAACACATAATTAGTTGTTTTATTCAATTAAATGTTCAAAATGTCCACCATTTAAGTCTATGAATGCCGGGCACTATATAAACTATTTTCCCGAACACGTTGAAAAAGTCCTGGTATATTTTTTGGTTGTTGCTTGTCCATAAAAAAAACCACATCGTGAAATTTGCGTTCACAATACAATTTCGATTTTAAATTGAATTTAAATACACACACTGGCACATACTCATATAAGTTTTGTCGATAACACGATGGGATCATCTCAATTAGTAAATACGACGTTGCTACTTTCATTTTATTTTGGCTGGCTTTGTTCTTATGTAAATATATTTATTTACATAAGAACAGATATCTTTTTGATATTTTTTGAGTTTTAGATTGTGGCGAAAAGCGCCAAAAAGTAGGAAAAAAAAGTTTATTTGTAGTTTATTCGTTAAACAATAACTAATCATTCTTTGCCAAATATGCTTTTACATATATTTGCTTAAAATGATAATTCTTATCTTAGCTTTTCGATTGGCGATTTTAATGCATTTACAACAGTGTTTGTTTACTTTGACGAGGTAATTACTATAGTGATTAAGAAAGTGTGATCAAAATCTTTAAAACCTAGCATCGATACTCCTTTTTCGCTTTTATTTGGGCCATATTTGAAGTAGCCTTAATGAGGGTAACGAAAGTGGATACAATCTAAACATATAATCCATATTGCTATCTTAAATTAGTATATTGAATGTCGCAGTTCACGAGTAAAATTTAAACTTGAGTGTTTTATGAATGCAAAACTGTCTGTTAATTTAAAGACAAATAGTAGTATTTGTAACTTAAAAAGTTAACTTTTTTCTAGTTTAGACACACTGAATATCTCTTAGTGACTGTTGAGGTTCTTAGATTCTGAAGAATGAAGATAACCATTCTCCAAAAATTACTGAAATTTAATAATAAATTTAAATACTAACAATAAAAGGATGTCGATATGCAAGGTGCGTCTCACGGAAAACAGGACTTACTAAAAAAAAAACAGAAATATTTATTTTTTCTGCAGAAGTCATTATTTTTATTCAAAATAGTGTCCTTGCGCATCAATACAACGTCTGGCATGGTTAATTAGATTGATGAATTAATTTTTGAGCTCGGCCAAATATATGTCCTTAAGGATAAAGATCGACCAATTGAATAGTCGGCCTTTTGAATGGCTTTAATGTCGACATAACGTTGCCTTTTCATCGTCAAATAAAGTTTTCTGAAGAGGTAAAAGTCACAGGGAGCCAAATCAGGCGAGTATGATGAATGATTGATGGTTAAAATGCAATTTTTGTCAAAAAATCAGTGATGAACGTCGAGCGATAAGACGGCGCATTATCGTACAACAAGTGCCAGTTGCCTTGTTGACATATTGTGGCTACACACGACGAATACGCAACAACAGACGCTACATAACACCGATATAAAACATAATATTGATTGTTCGACCAGGTGGAACGAACTCCTTGCGCACAATTCCCTCCGAATCGTAGAAACAAGTCAACATTGTTTTGATTTTTTACTTCTCGAGACGCCTTTTCTTCGGATTTGGTTCGCCATTCGAAAATTTAACGCTTGATTTCTGGTTCATATTGAAAACACCGCATCTCATTACCGGTAACAATGCTGTACTTGCACTTTCCGTCCTTTTTCGACTATTTAATCAAATCCTTGTAATGTTGGATTCAACAAGAGCAATATTTTTGGTCGTCAGTCAATTTATATGAAACAAAGCGTGCATAAACCTTCCGATTCATGTACGCGTTGTCCCAATGACCGGTCAAAATGCCATGAATTGAATCTTTGGGCATGTTCAATTTTATTTCCGTGTATTGCAATGAAGATTTTGGCTGATTTTTTTCTAAATTCACGCACAATTTCACTGAGAAACGACGGAATTTTTCGGACCAGGATATTCGTCGTCCTTAATACTCTCACGACTTTCTTTGAATCGTTTAAACCACTCGTAGACTCTACCACGGGATAAACAATCCTCACCATACACTTGCTTCATTAATTGAAACGTTTCGGTCAATATTCTACCAAGTTTACAACAAAACTTAATATTCGCTCTTTGTTCGATATTCATTTTTTGACCGATGGTATAAATACATTGACGCTTTAAGCGCACACGCACACGAATACATTTGCTTCATTAATTGAAACGTTTCGGTGAACGTTCTATCAAGTTTAAAACAAAACTTAATATTCGCTCTTTGTTGAATGTCAATTTTTGACCGATGGTATAAACACACTGACGCTTTAAGCGTGATAACTTGGCTTCTAATGACCCGAAGGACGCACCTTTTCAACGCTCATCCTCGTCGTTTTCTGTGAGATGCACTTTGTAGTTTTTATTCCAGGATTTTTATTTTGACTATTTATGAAGCAACGCGAGACAGATATTGAAGTAAGAGTATTTTCACACCCTAAAAGGCAACTAAACAACTTTTGAGCTAAATAAAAAATCAAAACCTTTGATTTATTTCCAAATTCAAAGAAACTAAAAAATGTAACTAATGAATTAGTTAATTGATTGATTTGTCCGTTTTTTTTTTAATGAATTAGTTGTTTTTGAACATCATTTGAGTAAAATTGCACAGCTCATTGAAGTTCTGATGTTTCTGGCTATCGAACTGATCCAGGTGATCTTTCAAGTTTTCCTAGGAAGTAAGGATTCTATCATCTAAACTTTTTTGAAGCGATCTAAATAAATGGTAATCAGAGGGCGTAAGGTCGGAAGAGTACGGCGGGTGAATCAAAACATCCCACTAATGTTGAAAAAAGTTTGTGTCCTGTGGTAAAGGATATATGTGGTCTAGTACTGTCTCAATGGATTGCAATTTCGTTGCTCTTCGATAGAGTTTTGCAAGCACAAGTTCGGTTTATCAAAATTTTCTCCGTTAATTCATGCGGCCCCATACATATGGCTTGCTGACCATCCATGTTAACGTTGACGCCTTGACACTATTGACTAGTTGATTCCAAAAATTTCTTCGATATTTGGAGATATTCTATGCCAACCATTTGCAATTAGCGCTAATATTTCGTTGCCAACAACTTCGGCTAGTCGTTAGAACGTTGTGCATTGTTAAAATGATTTTCATGAAACTTTCTGAACTACTTACATGGAATCGTCAACGACACTCTTACGGTACACAGTACGTACATTTTCAGTCTGAGAAGCATTCTTGTCTTTTCAGAAATAAAAAAGTATAATATTTTTAAAATGCCCCTTAATTTCTGCCGTTTTTGAAGCTTAAGGAAATTAAAAAAAAAACATCCAAATAACATATTTTTTTCCAAGTACTCGCAGAAATTCCTTCTATCAAACAACACCATCTAGCGTCAAGAACAGAACGGACTTTTATCAATTTAATAGAGTTAAATATATATGTACGCACAGTATAATTTAGGCCTTTAAGAATTAGGGAACTAAGAACTTATACTTTTATTAACTTATACGTTTATACGCAGAATAAACGTTTTAGCTTGTGCAATTACTAAAGTTGATTCTATTAAATTTAAGTGGGGTTAAATGCGAGTGCATCTTTTAAATATTGGTTTTCTCTAGTGAATTATTAGTAGAGTATTAATTGTTCAATTACTAGTACAATATTAGTAGTTCTAGGAGTTCAAGTACTAGTAATTCAAGTACTAATAGAATATTAATTGGATATTTTTACCACTTTATACTACTTATATGTCGAGCTCAATTTTGAGATTCATAGACAAAGATAAATTAGATGGCGAAATGTCGCTTTTAACTCCGACGAATTTAGTTTTCCATGGATCTGTTCTCAGGCTAAAACCTAGCCTGAAAACCTAGCTAGGCTACTAAACCATATTCGTCCAAATTTCACAGTTTTTCAGGGTTCTCTAGTAGAGCCAATTCAGTTAATATCTTTTTACATAATGTCTTCAGTTAATAGTTTCTATATCATATATATATATATATATATATATATATATATATATATATATATATATATATATATATATATATATATATATATATATATATATATATATATATATATATATATATATATATATATATATATATATATATATATATATATATATATATATATATATATATATATATATATATATATATATATATGATAAAAGGGTCGTAAGCTGTTTTTTTCTTCAATGATTTTAAAGATTCAGGTTTACTTATGGATAAACTATAAACATCTGATTCAAATAAACAAAGTTGAGTAAATGTAATTACCTATTACATTTACCCCTTACCTGCTAACTACAATTACCCAAAAACTCCATAATTCCAGGGGCAAATGTAAAGCATTTATGATAGAAGTGTATGTCGTTATTAGACTAAAATATATCGCTTCAATACTTTTTCATAATATATTCACATTATATAAACAATTTCAAGAACAAGAAGTTTTACCATCTTCAGAAATGACATGACAGTCGGCTGTCCATTGATAAAATAGAAATACTAATGGACTTCAGCTTTCTAGATTTAGTAACTCAAATATTCGAGAGATAGAGCACCAGTCCATTAGCAGATTACAAATATTCGTGTTTCTTTTTGATCATCCACATATGGCAGTATTGTAAATGAACGCTAATGTAATATTTGACAAAACTGCTGCCATAACTATCGCGTGGTTAAAAGGTGACAAGGTATATGTGAATGATTTTCAGGTCAAATTAGGACCCATCATTTTTTTTCTCACTGGCGGAAATACGAGGTGTGCACATAAAGTAATAAGGCTGGTGGTATATCCTTCAATCTTTCAACACTGTTGGCTTTCCATTTGGAGCACATCATCTTATGTGTCTTCAGTATGAGTTGGAACTTACTAGATTCACTTGGAAGTTTATAGCAATTATTTTCGTGAACCGGGTTGTACCGGAGTTTATTCCGAAAATGTGAACAACAGTTTCAAGCAACGAGGCGCTATCAAGTTTTGATAGCACCTCGCTATCATTCATCTCGCTACCTTCATCGCTTCTTTCATCTCGCTATCTATTTGATAGCTCCCCCAACCCCCCCCCCCCCCCTTGTCTACGCCCGTGTTGCATCACAACAAACACAATTCTTTTCAGCTGTAACCTTTGTCATTAAATGCATATATTTTGAATTGAATTCATAAAAATTGAAATTTTAAATTGAATTGAATTTTTATACGAGGTATATTTATAAATAAATATCATTTATTTTCGATATTCTACATAGTTTTATTTACTTTTCTACACGATTTCCATTTTTGTTCAAACAGTTAGATAAGTTTTTGAATTCTGACGTCCAAGAAATCTGCTGTTTGTAAAGAAGCCTAAACCATGACTGCAGTTTTAACTTCTTCATCGTCTTTGAACTGATGACCACCAAGGAACTGATTTAATTACTGAAACAAGTGAAAATCACTGAATGTAAGGTCTGGACTGTAAGGTTGATTATTCAGTTCTTCCCATCCAAATGACCTCATTAGACCTTATGTTTCTATAGAAACATGTGGCCTTGCATTGTCATGGAGAAATATCACATCGGAAGATAATAGGCCACGCCGCTTGTTTTGTATGGCAAGCCGGAGTATTCTCAAGGTGATACAATACACATGAGAATTGATTGTGGTGCCTCTCTGCATAAAATCCACTAACAAAATTAATTTCCTGTCCCAAAAGACAGTTGTCATGATCTTTCGTGCTGAAATTGTCTGTTTGGCTTTCACTCTGGTTGACGACGATGTGTGTCGCCAATCCATTAACTGTTGTTCGAACTCAAGAGTCATATGATACACCTAAATTTAATCTCAAGTAACGATGTGGTCTAACAATTCATCTCTTTCCTGATTGTAGCGAGTCAAAAATGATAAAGTTCAATCTCTTCGTTTTGGGATCGTCAAAAAGCAATCTTGGAATTCACCGAGAACATATTTTTCGATAATTCAGTTTCTATAAAACAATGGTGTACAAAACTGACCTTGAAACCTGTTGAAATTCAGTTGATAACTTTGAAATCGTGAATCGTCGGTTGTCTTGAATTTTGTTGTTCACATCACGAATTAAATCTTCAGAAATTAGTGAAGGTCGGCAAGGGCATGGCTCGTCATGCACATTAACCCGCCCGTCGTTGAATATTTTCACCCACTTTCGAACTTTACTGTCGCTGCTAGCACTATAACAGTAAACCTCACAAATCTGATGGTGAATTTCTGCTGCTGCCAAGTTTCTTGCAGTCAAATACATATACTATCTCACAGTCGGCGGGCGACTCAATCTTCTTAAACATTATAAACATCTACAACTCAGTACACAGACAGACGATACGGCTGCAAATGGTGACTAAATGTACGCAAAGCAGGTTGGAAGAAGACGCGCAAGCGCACTGCGGCGATTACCCCTCGTATATGAATTTTGAACTTTTTATAATTTGGATTTTTTTATTTGGCATCTTTAGGTGGTAAATTATTACAAATTTGTTAGTGAATATTTCTCAACATTAGTATGTTCTAATGTCCCATATATCGTGACATCATTTCCGCCACACATAACCTTAAATTGTTATAGGTAGTATAAAATTTCTAATTCCACAAATATCTTTGGTAAAGTCACACCGTGTTATATTCTGTCTGTTACAATCATTTAAATTTGATATTTAAGTGAACCCATTAATTACATTTACAACAATCTTACAGAGGTATTGGTTCGACCAAATTAACCAAAGCAAACAATTCTTCGTCCTCTGGTTTCCTATTCTAACTTTAATCGGGATCATATTATGTTGAGGGCACAGTAATTATGTGGCATTAATGATATAGCTGGGGTGAATACGATCGAGACATACAATCAATATTGTGCTAATTCTGATTTACGTTAGCGTTCTGAATATCGCAATCCACGTATCGCAATATATTCGGTCGGCGATTACGCTGTATTAACATTTTGCAAAAAATACATCCATAAATATCCAGTGAGTAAAAAAGAGCGTCTATATATTTAAAGATAAACGAAACTCTACAAACATTGTGTCCATGATTTATCACTTGTGTTGATATACATATATCATCTACATATAAATAATATTTGGATATAATAAAAAATAAAACATTATTATATCGTTATAAAATATATAGGATGATTTTTTAGTGCGTTCAAACTTTAAATTAAAATGAAACAACAACGAAATTAGATGCCTCGAAGCTATTTATTTTATGTGAAATAGCAGTTAATGTGATTAATGTTAGAACACAATTTTGGACAAATGTCCATCGCAGCTACTTCTGATAAAGTGCATGCTATCAATCAAATTTCCGATCACTTTTTCAAGTAACTGTGGCTTTATGTCCGCAATTATCCAAGTATGTTGGCTTATAGACCAAAGATTTAACATAACCCCAAAGAAGATAATCTAAAAGCGTCAAATTACATGACCTTGTTGACCAATTAACAGGTCCGTTCCTCAAAATAATTTTCTTATCGAATTGTTCCTTCTATAAATCGATTGTTGCGTTGATTGATTAACATGTCGAACCGTCCTGTTGGAACCGTACCTCATCTAGATCAATACCATTTAAATTCGGAATTAATGATTCCGCGTAGTCAAATAATAAAACCTATCGTCTTGCGAAATGCGACGAATTGATAAATTTGAATCTTCATCAACAGTACCTTCAACAAAGGGGATATTTTCTTCGGAGCCCAGTTTTTGTTTTAAGATTGAGCAATCTGGAATGTGTTTGGAATTTGCCGATAATTGTGTTTAGTGGTAGTGATAATAGTCTTTAGTGGTAAATCTCTTCGAGTTTAGTGTTTCACACCCAAAGTTCCAATAGATGAATTGAACGTAATTGATAATTAATAGCTGGATATTCCATATACGGCGCCCTTAGTCTGTTTAGCAATATATTGTCGATTTCATAATTCTCTAAAATCACCTGTTTGCCCAACGAATTTTATCAAATGTGTAAATTACATACCAGTCTCATTAAGATCCATATACTTATAACGCACCACACCCGATACACTTATATATCATAATTCAATGAATAATTTCGTAATAATAAGTAACCATTAATCAGGCGTTTGAAACAATCGGAAAGAAGCAATCGAACGATGCAAGATTTTTTCAATAAGCCGCTTCTGGTATAACTTTCCAACCAAACCGACAGGCAAAGCCCTTGTAACCTACGGTCAAGCATTTCATACTACCATATCACTGTCTGTCTTCTTTTACTGGCAGATCAAAGATTTCTGCAACGTGTTGCTTAAAAGTGGAAATTATTGTAAATCGTGATCTTTAGTAGTCAAATCTTTTAACTATTAAGTTCTTAAGTTTCTTTATTCATGTTTTTGAAATGTAACTAGATATAATTTAAATGTATAGTATTAATACTAATCAATTAACAAAAGTTTTCTAATAAGTATGTCAGAACCTTGAAACATAATAGCGGCAACAATGTTTGAAATGTAAATGTCACTTATAGATTGCTGCGTTCAGTACATTGTGTCAATTCACCATGCTAATGTACAGGATAGACGAGTTGAACTCTAGAGTCGATGGAAGGCGATTCTCCTTTTGGGGAAGAATAATTTTTTCGCGCACTTCTGGGTTAATGGATTTGTCAATAAACGTAACTGCAGGATTTGGGCTAAAGAAAGTTCTCAAGTGATTCAAGAGTTACCTCTTTATACTCAGAAAGTTATTATTTGGTACAGTTTTTAGACTGAAAGCGTGATAAGACCTTTTTCTAAAGACCGTGATGGAAATCATGTTACTGATAATAGTTATGATTATAGGAATATGCTAATGGGAAAAAAATGGGATCTCCAGAATGCATTTCACCATATAAAAATATTGCGGAATACATTTGAATGACATTATTTTCAGCCCTCATTTGTCCTTATTACTGGATTTTCATTTGTAGTTGTCATTAAAATTTTTTTATAGTTCTGACACCCTTATTGAAACACCTTTTAAGTATTAAAATTTTGCAATTATATTTTGCCTACTGTTTTTTTAAATTCCTTTGTCATTGTTTTAGCAAATAAATTTTTTTACTATAAAGTTTGTCGATTATAAGGTTTTACTATAAGGTTTTACTATAAGGTTTTTATAAGAAAAACGCGTCTGTGTATCTTTTAATAACCCCATTAGAAAACGTTTTCCTGTTCGGAGAATTGTGATGACAGGAATAATTGATAGTCGTAGGATGGCTATGAAGGATGAGGGAGAACATCCCAGTCGACACTTAACTATTTTCTCCGGTTGGTTTATGACATATGAAGACGTCTTTGCGTCGTCATACTTGATTTATCAATTCTGGAGGTTTTGTGCGTAGGGCTTGGTCTTTGTTTAATAATTGCAAGCGGTATATATCTATGCAGTATGTATCCTATAGTACCTTATAGGAACTCTTCGTGGTGAATAAAATGTTTTCATAATTGCGCGATACAGATAGGATAATCTAAAAAATCAATGACTACTACAAATATAGTAGAGGGTCCGATTTTTACCACCCATAATTATCTGTTTTTTGTAATGTATCTCCTATAAGTACAGCAATCAGCCCGAAAACAATAAGCATTCGTTATGTTAATGATACTTGACAGGAAGAGAATCACTCCAATGAGCGATCTCTTTAAGAGTTCAACTTAATAAGAAAGTTTGTATGTTCTGGCAATGTGAACTAGTTTACTTATCTGGCACATAGTATTAGATCTAATGGCTGAAAGCGTTTCAATCTTCGTACTCATCATCATGCGCATTTAACTTGTTGGCCAACACATTGGGATGCACTGACACTCTATTACTGTACATCTTTAATAGAGGTTAGTGGGACGTCACGCTGGATGACGTTATTGAAGACATAATAGAGAGCATCAACAATGACGCGTAGATTCCTTCTTTGGAATCTCTGGAGTATGGCTATATTGGAATAACTGGAAGTTCCCCACTGTTGGATTCCGTTTAACTATGTTTTAGAATAGTTTTGTAGAGTAATATCTTGTTGTCTAGAAAGAGCTTGGATTTGCGGCGGATGATCCAATTCATTTGACTAAATTTTAGACCGAGTTGTTTTCTTGTAATGAATATGTGTTTCTGCCACGTTAATCAGCGTCTAGGTGTATTACGAGATATCTGGTACCCTCGACTTGTGGAATCTGTGGTTTATCTTTACAGGTAAGTGATTCTCTCTTTACGAAAGGTGATTGTTACATGAGTTGACTTTGAATCATTGACTATTATGCACCATTTCGTTCATCCAGTTTTCGATTTTTTCAAAGTTTGTTTGTAAGTCTTTCGATGCCTGTTCTGGGTCAACATGTGATGCTAGCACGGTTGTGTCATCGGTAAATGTCGAAACACCGGTTGATCTGATTGTTGGTCGATCTGCGGTTTAAATCAGATATAAAGTGGGTCCTAGGCTAACTTCCTATGGGACGCCGGATTGTATAGATTTTAACTCGGTATATTCGGTACTTTGTTTGATGAAGAGTTCCTGTTTGCCAAATAGGATTTCAGTAACAGGAAGTGTTGGTATGAGAGGAAAAAAAATAATTTAACCTGCAGACCGGTCAACCTTGTCAACGGCCTGGAATACGTAAACGAAAACAGCGGAACAATAGTTGTTAGTATTTAGGTTTCTACTGATTTTATTCTAGTTTTCTAGTTTGTTTTATTTACCAGTCTGTGTACCTGTTCTCATAAATTCATCTTTTCAGGTGAGGCACATTTTGAACTTGGTGGCTGTGTTAATAAACAAAATTGAAACAAAACTAAATTCATACTACTAATGAAATTAGTGGGAGAAAAAATTCCTGGACGAGTTATTGTACGAAACGGCGATGTTAATTGGATACCAAGGTCATCTGATTTGACAGCGTTGATATATTTTCTCTGGGATTACGTGAAAAGCCAGGTCTGTAAGAGCAATCCATAATCGATTCCTGAATTAAAGGATTAAATTATTTGAGCCATTGGTGAGATAGAGCAACGATTATGTCATCCAACATGCTGACAAAAGAGTGGATTTCGCTGGAACTGCAATAGGTTGTCATTTGGCAGATATTGTCTTTCGTGTTTAAATGTGATACACTATGCTTCAATTATCAATAAAAAAAAATAAATCAACGCAAATTCAGTGATATATTCAAGAATTTAAAAAAAATGTTCAAATTGAAAGACCCTGTATGTGATAAGCCTACCTAATAAAACGTGTAAAAATAATGAAACGTGAAGTTTACCACGCCTTGAAATAATAGTTCTAAGAGCTGACTGAATGGAGTAGGTTTTTTATCCCGGTTCATGTTTTTCTTACCTTTTGGTATTTGAATGATTTCCCAAGGTTCCCTATTAATATTTTACATTAATGATACTTATACGCCTTAAATTACTAATATTTATATTATGGTTATGGTAATATTTATATTATGCTTATGAGTGCATGTTGGGCAAGGCAAGAATTCTCATTTCTTTCATCTAAAATATGCATTACTAATTTTATAATCATATAATAATAAGTATCCAAACTTCGATTATAAGCTCTATGAAAATATCTCCAAATTTCTGTACCAAACAAAAAAGTATGTCGATCTGACACTCACATGTTGAATATTAGAACTGACAGCTTTACAATTCTATATCAAAATACTTCCGGATAGGGCTGTTTTTTTATATACCTATAAAACTCCATACCTATCAAACTCTCAAGGAGGAGGAGAATTCTTGAGCTATAGGAAGAGCATGAACTAAGGTTCGAATTAAGTAGTGATGACTGGATTAGTTAAAATCAAATTTGGTTTTGTAATGTACCTTATAACTAGATTTATTCTAGAGTATTTGTAGAACGTATTTTTTTTTGGGTAGAGTGGAAGAATAGTTTACACTAAATCTGTTTTGTGATTTGATTATTTTTCTATGCTTTTTAAGTATATATTTTTGGTGGGGCGAGCAGAGTCAGCGAGCTGTTTATTTTGAATGGTGGGTCATGCTACCATTTTATTTTGGCGCCATATTTTTTTTTAGTGATATTTGTATTTGTCTGTTATGTAATGAAGACATGCAAGACGTGCGTTTATTATGGATAGATACTCTCTAAAAGAATTTAGAGAAATTGTTGTAATTTACATTAAAAATAAAATTAATTATTGTAACTCAACATGATTTTTGGCGAAAATATTTTAGTCCTACTAAATAAGTTCTCAAATCAAATATATTATAGAAAAAATGTTGTCTTGTTTCTTTCAAAATTTAAAAAATAATTAAAATGGTGTCGGTAGACGCCGCAGTGTTGTGCGTTATTCGAATAAAACGTAGTTGAATAACGAATAATGATTTTTTTTTATTCGTTATTTGTTATTCATTATTCGTCTACATTACTTTATTTGTTATTCCAATCATTCGTTATTCAACGCATTCCTTATTCGAATCATTCGTTATTTGAATCATTCCTTAATTCTTTTTCCACGTTAATTATTCGTAATTGTTATTCGAAACCTATTTCGAATAATATTGTCAAAATCATTAAAATTTTTTACTATTAAAGGATAAAGATGATCAATATTTCCAAATACTACTTAGAAAATTAACTTACCAATTACCAAGAAAAATTGAAGCCAAAAATTATATTATTTTAATATAAACGAAGTATTTGATTTTTTTTTTTAATAAAAAGTTCCAGTTTAATTTTAAGTTTGTTTATTTTTTCGTCAATATCAAAATAGTTTAATCTTTTTTTAATTTTTCAATTTTGCTTAAAAATTGTTTTATTATCTATATAATTAGGAAGACAAAAAACAAAAATTAATTTTCGTCATTAGTTCTTGTTTTTTTTTGTGGTCCTAATTTTGGACGATTTTTAATGTTATCTGTTTTATTGAATTCTTTCCCCGTTTGACTTATTGATGTTTTATTCGGATGTAGTTTATTAAATACTCGCCAAACTTTAGCATAAGTGCATTTTGTGTCATCGTATCCAACATAATTAGCATTTCAATTATTTCAGTTAAATACATGTAAATTCCATATAAAAATTGAAAGAAATTTGAAATTTACAATATTGACGTTAACAGTTGTGAAGTGTAATCAAATAATTCATCTGTCATCCGTTATGCCTGAGCCCGTGAATATTGATTGAAATACGGTGGACGAGCGGCAAATTCTTGCGATGTCTTTAGAAGAGCTAACCGACGAGGGAAAGGGGAGGAAGGAAAATGGGATGATCACGAAGAAGATTTTAAAACAAGCAAAAAAGGGGAAGAACACTAGTGAAGAGAGACGAGGGAGGCAAAATAGATAAGATGATGATAATACGTATACAATTGGCCGAAGATGTAAAAGAAATATAATAATTGGGAGCAGAAAATCAAGAGTAAAAAACAGAAAATAAGGCTAACTGGGCAAATAAACATAAATATAAAAAAATGTTTTCTCTATGGCCCATCATTAGAAATATTTTTTTTTTAATAAAAAAATCAATAAACATTTTATTTTTCTGATAAAAAGATTAAATGAAAATTAATAAGTTATTGAACAAACCAGTTTCATAATATCTCTAATGCGGAACCACTGAACAGAGCTTACCCGTATTAATATTTCAAACATTTTTATATCTGGAACCTTTAACAGATGTTACGAGTGAAAAATCTTTTTATATTGCAATGATGCATGATAGCAATTTTTGCTAAACAGAGATTATCATATCGTATATCTGGCCTAGTTAAATACTACAGAGCATTATTTTCATTTTTAATTAAAAACTTTTGCGGATTAACTCGTTTAATTTTTTGTTGGTGCTTTTAGACATCCAAAAAGGCGAAATCTCTTCAGTCCTTCGTTATCCATTCTTAAGTAATTACTAGCATAAACAAACACCCTTTAGCAAGTGAGCGGGTTTAAAGTAAAACGGCTTAGGAGCCTAAAACTTTAAAGATAGATGATTCTGAAAGCAATATAAAGTAATTTTTTTGTGTTGTACTGAGTTTTTTTAAGAATGGAATTACTACGCAATATGTTGGCTTTGAATATTTTATTAGGGTTCAATTTTAAATCTCGTGTTAAAGGAAAAAATATTTTCTGGGAATTTTCAAATCAAATTTAAGACGAATTCGTGGTTTAAATATGCGGTGAAAAAAATTAACTTAACTTACCTTACTAAAACTTGAACTTGCCGTTATCTTATAATTAATGTTTTCATTATTTGTTTAGATTATTAATTTTGCTTAACACTTGTTATAATACTACCAAGATAATTTATATACAAAACATATGTTATAGTATTTATTCTTTATACTGTTGTGGCCAGAGAAATAGAGCTGTTACAATAAGAGACACTGTTTGGCAAATAAAGTTGTAATAGCAAACGTAAGTAGTACAATAACTGTATAATATAAATATATCACAAAAAGGGAAAACATAATATCAAATTTAGATTTAAAAAAATATTGGTGGGTGCGTGCGTGTGTGCGTGCGTGTAGGCGCGTGTGCGTATGCGTGTTCATGTGCCTGTGCGTATGCGTGTGCGTGTGCTTGTGTATGTCTGCGAACTAGAAATTTTAACTGGTTAAATTCACCAATGGTTTTATCATATTTCAAATGGTTTATCAGCTAATCGAAATTTGTGATAGTTGGGTTAATTTTGGACTTAATGAGGGAAAAAGTATGTGTGTAATATGGGATAAAGTGAATGGATAAGCAATGAGATGCTGTCTCCCTGGTGAGGCGCTTAGCTCCCGATTGTCCTCAAGATCCTAGAGACTAGAGATCCACATAAATTTAACAAAGTAAGAGCTGTTCTTATTATTATTCTTTATTCTCTGGTTCACAAATGCGGTTTCTAACAAAGAAAGACGAACTATCCTTAGCTTTCTAGGACAGGAAAATCTTGAGAAAAATAGCTTAATCTATAATAGTTCATATATAATGAAAGAAATTCGGAGTAAACGACTGACTAAGAGGAAACACATCGAGACAACAAAAGATCAGCTAAGAAAATCTTGGGAGGGACCATGGAGGGGTGAAGACCGAGGCGAAGACATATAAGAGGAAGACATGTAGGGTAATGACAGATAAGGAGGAGCATACTAGAGAGGGAAGGCGAGGGATAGAAAAGAGTGGGCAAGGACGACGGAAGAAGAAAAAAACAATAAAACAGAAGGCGCTCCTCTTTAACTAGATTATAGAGGTTATGGATAAGGATTATTACCGCTCATATGTTTGGAACCCCTAAATACCATTAAGGGAGATTAAGGCGCTTGATGGGCTATCAAGTCATATAGAAGAAGAAGACAAAGTTGTTAATGAGAGTAGAGTAGAGAGTTAAGCCATTAATCATCAATCGATCACTACTTTAGATTTTAATAAATATGATGGCGTAAGATCTGTTGAATAAACTACATGGGATACAACGAAATGGGAACTACTACAGGATGGAGCGGATGTCTTGTGTGAGTGGGGCCAGAATCCCCAACACCTTCTGATTTGTGTAAATCTGTACCAACCCTGCACTACAGACGACAATAGGTTAGCAAATAACAAGGCAATATCGGTTGCAATTCACTTCTTCGGAAAAGTTCTGACCTGTCTTCTGTGGATATGGAATTTTGGATACATATTTTAACCCTAGAATGGTAATACTACGCATATTTGGCGTATTAATTTATAGAAAACGTTGCAGCTACCGGTGGGCTATTGGCATCTAGTTCCCCGTTCACAAGTCTCTCCCCCTACTATTCAACTTCATGTAGTAAAAGAGATCAGTTGCTGAGCAGCCGCCTTCTAGGTAAGATGGTTCGTTTTTTTATTTCGTTGCACGTCGATTTGACATATTGTTAGCTTTTTAAGTGAATTATTTTTAAATTATTTTGCGGTTACTGTCTATTATTTTTACAAAAACTAATAATTATTTTCGTGGAATTTATTTGTCAAATAGTGTGTTTACTTGTGTTATATGCACTATTATTTTTTGCACTATTTATTTCATTATTCAAACTAATTACTAATTGTATTCTTAGTGAATCATGGCTATTCGAAATGAGATGTTAGATGAAGTAGTAAATGGGGTTTTGTGTGAAGATTCTGAGGATGACACTCCCGAAGAAGAAAACATATGACTGACTTTAAACCAGATGTTCGTGATATGAAGAAATAATTAAAAGTGTTGAAAAAGAACACCAACATCGCAACAAGAAGCCCTACCAAGATTCAAATAAATATTTTGTAATAAATATGTATGTTTCAATTTATTTTTTACAGATGAAATGTTAAATAAGATTTTATTACACATCAATCAAGAAATTGACGGACAAAGGGTTAAATATAAAAATCAGAACCGCGCTACACTGAAAAATATTAACATAATTGAACTGAAAGCTTTTATAGGGCTCTTAATATTGGCAGGAGCATTGAAAAATAATCACCTAACCATCAATATGTTTGATACGACACGTTGTGATGATAACTTTGTGCAATATCATATATGCATTTTAATTTTTTAACAAACTGCCTTCGGTTTGATGACAAATTGACAAGGGAAGAGGAATAATTGACATTATGAAAAAAGGCGTGTTAATTCATCATTATTTATATATTCGGTCAAAATAACAGTAGTATCTTATAAATCCAAACAAAATAAGCTAGCTTTTATTATTTCGAGTGCCCAAAATGAATGGACAATAAATCCAATAAATAAAAAACCGGAATTAATCTTAAATTACAATGAAATCATAGGTGAGTAGATTCTATGATTAAATGTGTACTTCCATCAATATTATAAGAAAAACTAAACGCTGGCCGCTAACATTTTTTTATAACATGCCAAACATGGTAACTATAAATGCATATGTAATCTACTTGCACAATTTTTACAATAATAATAAGGATAAAAGACAATTGCCTGGACGATAAGACGGCCTTGCCTCGACTATAAGGATAAAAGACTCGACTCGAAAGGATGAAAAAAAGGATATATATTTGATATAAAATTTCTTTTATAACAATGTGATTACATTATATAATTTTAAGTTTTTATTACTTTTTACGTTTTTATTTAACTTCCTTACATTTAGAATGACTGAAAGAAAAATAATATTATATTTGTTAATATATATTAAAAACCTTGAAATGTGAAATGTGTATGATTTAAATTATTAATTATTAAGATTGATTATTGACCATTATGGATTTAGCCTAAAGGCATTCCTACTCCCTCTAAGGACCGGCCTTACAATACAAGAACACACCAGGAACAAGCCACACCCGGAGCTAAACCCCCGTACCGGCCCTAAGGGGAACATCGACTTATCCCCGATATCTTAGATATCAGAAGGATGATGCTCTGTGGGGGCCCTTTCCATGTTTTCGGGCCACACGGTTGTAGTGGTGACGGTGGATGTCTTAGGTTTCCTATTGTTATCCAAGAACTTTCGAACAATTCGGGCTGTTCCAAGCAATACAGCCTTCTGCATGGGTCTAAAAAGGTGATCGTTCAGGTCCAATATCCTTACTAATACTAATATTCCTTACCAAATTCTTTAGAATGATTCCAGTTGATGACGATATGATCGGTATTGTTTCAACGCACTTCATATCCCATTGTTTTTTCACCTGTTTTTGAAGCTCTTTATACTTCAGAATTTTTTCGGTATGCTTTGCAATTAAATTATTGTCGTTTGGGATATATATCTACAAAGAATATTTTTCTTGCAATATTATCGATCAAAATATCGGGCCTATTGTTATTTAATTTCTGATCGGTAAGCACTGTTCGGTCCCAATACATTCTGTAATTGTTGACTTGAACTTGATCTTCGTTTAGTCACAGTGGTGTTGATCCATCAGCCCGGCATACAGATTTATGTAATATAGACGTTTCCGCCTGCTGCAAGAAATATTTTCGCAGATTTCCTATTTATTGTCCTTTCTTTATTTAGTGTCCTTATCTTACGTTGCAAATTTTCTGCGTCAGATGCACTCCAGTAAACTATCCCAAAGGAATAGTTTAGCACTGAATATGCATATGTGTTGATAGCCTTAGACATGTTTCTGCTATTTAAGTCTATCCTCAAAACTTTACTTACTCTTTTGATAAATTGAGAGGTGAGCTCTTCTTTCATTAAGCCGTGATCAATTCGGCGTGCTTGCTTTATACCCAGATACTTGTATGCATTTACAGCACTCATTGTCTCGACCTTTTGTCCGTTCTGTGTCTCAAAAGCATTGTTCAGCAGTTTTCCTCTATTGATGTTTAGTATACGACACTTCTCCAGTCCAAATTGCATTCGTATATCACTGGAGAATTATTCCACTATTCTTAACATTTACTGTAGGTAAATGTTAAGAATTTGATAGGTAATTGTAGGTAAATGTTAAGACTGTTTGATGAGGCAAATAATTTCAGTTCGTCCATGTAGAGCAAATAGTTTAGCCGCATAGATTCACCATTACTTTTCAAGGCAAAACCATATTTGGTTGAGTACAGTCAGTTTGAAAGTGGGTTTATGGCGATACAGAACCAAAGAGAACTGAGCGAATCTCCTTGAAAAATACCTCTTCTGATTGGAATTTCTGTTTTTAGATTATAGTCACCCTATCTAAGTTGGATTTGGGTTCTCCACACTGACATGAAGCTCTTCAAGAGATTTATTATTGGCTGATTTATTTTATAGATATTTAAGATTTCTATTGGCCATTCGTGTGGTACATACGAACAGTGTTGACCATTATTATTATTATTATTATTATTAACAATATAGTTATTGTTATTTTATTCCAATTGCACTGCGTTCAAATTTATATTTCAATAAACGTTTTTATTCTAATATAATTTTGTTTAATTAAAAACATGAATTACTACAAGGGAAGTAGGATAAAAGAAAAAATTGGCCAATTTGTGCATAAAATGTCAAAATGACGTGTTGTTACCAATACCGTATTATTTCATGGTGTTGCCATTCTAGGGTTAAGAATTTTTTTGTTAAAAAAAACGTAAAGAATCGTTGAATAAATTTACGAAAGTACTTTTCCGCATACACTGTAGATTGTCGAAGCATTTTTTATGAAGGAAATGACTCATTAGAGTGAGTTTCTGCACATATATCATCAATATATAGTAGTGAAGTTTCGTGCCTCTAGAGAATAGATTATCTAATCTCTTGGAGTAAAAAAAATAGTTCGTCATTATCCTATACTCAAATCCATGACTTTTTCATGTAAAACTTCATTTCATGCCATAAATTATATCAGTTGTTCAACTGACTTAGGCTATAATAATTATGAACACATTGCACAACTGGTTTTACCTGTTTTTAGGGATGCCATCTGGTCTGGCTATACGCCCAGTGTTTACTCTACATAATTTATCCCTAAACTTAGTAAGTGTTCTGTATACTCAACCTTTATCAATTAAAGCACATATCTAGCGGCTATTGACTAAGGCAAAAGTAGTTTATTGCATTTATAATGTTACGCCGCCTAACTATAAACCTGACTGAGGAGCAACTCCTTACTTGGGATGTTAATGATAAAGTGTATTCTATTATTGTTATCAGGGTTCAATCTAATTAAATACAAACATTTATGTCCTAAAGAAAATCGAACTTATGGTCTCTCATTAACCTCAACGTTCGACATTTGTTATTTAAATTTAGTACTGTAAATTTACTCACTAGAAATGAATGGTAGATATCTAATTAGAACATCGATTTACATATCGTTCATAATAACTTTTAATCAATTAGCATTCGGGGATGTTTTGTTATTTCCTGCGTTAACAGTGCATATTGAATTATAATCGTTATTAAACATCGTTTGATTAATACAATTCGCGAGTGAAACTAATAGTGCGGACCTTAATATTCCATAAGGTCATTTATTATTCGACCATATGAAGTTGGATTTATGCAATTGAATAATTATATCAGTCCGGGTGAGATTTTGTCACTGAAACATAACGTTTACAAGAATTTATTTCCGATGTTTAATAATATCTACCACATTTATTTCGTAAATAGTCAAGTAAAACATAAGCGACAAAACTAATGGGTTTGTTCGGCAATAGGTTTCATTACATAATTGGTTTCGTTTGATTCTAAATATAATAAAAAAATGCGTTATACGAGGGTTGCTATTTATGTTTCCGGAGTTGGCAACAATGGTGTTACCAGATTCCATCTTACATATATATCATAAAGTTTGAGAGTGTTTATTCTATACGTACACAGAACATTTTGTCATACGGAAGCTATTTGTGTTGGTTAGTGACTTGAACATTTCATCTCAGTCAAAAAATTGAATTATTACCCTCGGAATTTTCGTGCGATAATTTACTACTACTTCCGAGGTGGATCAATAATTGTTTTCTGTTATCTCAATAACAAAAAACATCGATGCTGTGAGCAAATTGATAAGGTAAGATCGTCATGTGATATACCGTAAAATTGACGCATCCCTGTGTATTAGTATAATAAACATACACAAAATTTTATACGAACATTTAGCCGTGAAAAAAAAAATATGCGCATTGAATGTGAATAATTAGATAATATGGCAATCGCTCAAAAAAACGCTCATGTCGATTGGTGCAAAGAAATGCTCAAAAATACAATCGTCGTGCGTGAAAAGCCGTGTATAATATTTACACAGGTGACGGATCTTGCATCTATGCGTATGAGCCCGAAAATAAACATGTCACAGTCGATTGTAGGGATCTTTTAAAATGAGCCAAACCTAACAAAAGTTCTTCGCGTAAGAAGCATTTCGAAGCAAATGGTCGCCTGTTTTTTTTTTGGAATAAATCGGCATTTGCCAGAAGTTTTTGAAGAAGCAAGAATATCAGCGACGCAGGATTATTCTTTACCATGACAACGTGAGCTCTCACACATCGGACCAAACAACCCAATATTTAGCCGGTCAAAATATCAAATTGATGGATCATCCGCTGTACAGTCCTGATTTGGCACCCAATGATTTCTTTTGGTTTTCATCCGTGAAGAATAAACTACGTGGTCAATGATTTTCGACGCCAGGAGAAGCGGTTGATGCGTTCAAAATGAATGTTTTGAGATAATTCAATCGGAATGGAAAAAGTTTTTATTTATTATTCCAGATATATAACTAGCAACCCTCGTATAAGGGAGTTAATCTTATATGGACTGTGTTCCGAAGGAGATTTTCATTTTAAATTAAACATAATTCTGACGTAATTTTATTCTTAATTTATGTCATATGTGCATGGATGCATATAGCAGGGTAGAGTGAAAAGTCAGATATGTTTTAATTAATATTGTCATTTCAATAGGAAATTAATTTTGTTTTCAGCATCGCCTTCTTTAAGCTCCATATACATCGCTCCTTTATACACAAAAAAAAAATTCGAATTGTAAAATAGTCCATTGTTTAGTCGATGATCTTCTCATTTGATATGTATTTCTTTCCAGCCATCCATTGCCCCATATTTTGAAAAAGAAAACAGTCACAAGGGGTCAAGTCTTAAGAATAGATCTGATCCGGCTGATCCGGTATCAATTCGTAGCACAAATTACGATCTAGCTATATATAGATATTGACATCGACAACAGCTGTCATGGAATGAATGAAATACTAGAGATGCAGACTGAGTGCTTCCGGTCGGGAAAACTATCGGGACTGCAACGATCCAACTTTTGATTTTTGTTCACCGGGCTACTACGAAAATGTTGGATGAACAATTATATACGTGGCTTGTGTCAGTTGTATATTTATTTCTATACGAGGTGCGACAAATAAGCTCAAACTATTCGCCACACGGCCTCAGAGCGATCCATTTCTTGTTGGTTCATCAAAAAGGAATTCGTGCCTCACGTGAACGCGATTTGAGATATTTTAAATGCTTAATAAAATTTATTAAGAGTTGTATTTTCAACTAAAAAATGAATATAGAAATTGGGAGATCTAATAGAACCCCCGTAATCCTACTTATTACAATAAATTAAAAAAAGAAAATGCTTGAATAGAATTAGCTGCATTTCTTGACAAAAGCATATATGAGATTAAAAGAAGAGATGAGTCAAGAAAATTTATGAAACTGAGAAAGGTAATAAATATACAATAAAATCCTGAAAATCATTTTATTCCTAATATCTTTGTACATACTATGTACTCATCATTTTTTCACGAAATGCAATCTATAAGTCAAAATGGTTCGCATTTGAAGCTTTCCAAATTTTAGATTACAAAGACGAGCCCAGAAAAACTATAAATTTTCTAGAAAACTATTTTTGGTTTATTTGCAGTTTTAAAAACTTTGCACGTTATTTTACTTTAACGCAGCATATATCCGTAGCATATGTAAAGTAATGTTTTTAACAAATGATATTTTTATTATATTAAACCTGAACCCTTGGGCGTGGGCGTGGGCCTAGCATTCCCACCCCGGAAAATAATTGCTGCTACCAATCTTGATACCTGGTTTGAAAATAGAGTAATGAGACTAATTTTTATTCTATTTAATAACTTGTTTTGAAACTCAAAATAAGTAAACTGGTAAATGAATGACCGGTTGCAAGGAAGCGCAGAGTTAGAATTAGTCTTTCTTCTGGTGGAATTGCTTTTCTAAATCTTGTATCTTTTTTAGTTAGTTTGTGTCTAATACCATTTAAAATAAAATTAAAATCTTCTGACGTTCTCGTGAAATTTTTAAATTTGTCATTTCGCATCATCAACCAACAGATCATTTAACAAAAACGTACTTAATTTAACAAAATTAGTTTGTGATTTAGCGAACAAAAATAAAAAATTTGACTTCTGCAATTATTTTTCCCGATTCGAGGCATTCAGTGCGGACTGGGTTTGCCTCATTTGCATTCGTGCTCAAGTGAGTACGGGGCTTAGTAGATATTAGTAATATAGTAGATATAAATTAATAAAACTACAAGGGCCAGTACAGTGTTAAATTAATTTTTAAATAAAATCGTTTTTGGTTGACGTATAATTTCACGCGTAAGGACCAAAGAACATTCAATATATAATTGTCTAGATAAACTAAACTATCTAACTAACTTTACCTATGTTCATGCTGACAATATTTTACGCTATTTATTAAGCAGAACAAGAATTTGCACTTTCAGCAAAATCATTATGAACTTACTTTGAATACAGGTGGAATTAAGAGTCATATTGTTACGTGCAAATATCTGTAAGCAATGAGTAAATCTTGATGTTGCCGATAATGTGTGCTCTTTTTGGAGTTTCACTTAATATTCAGTTGAATACTAAGTATAATAGTTATAGTTGAATATAGTTATAATAGTGCCGATAAAGGAACGGCCATGCCGAATCACATGCAGCTCGTGCCATCCTGCGATAAACGCCCACAACGGTCAGACCATACGAGACCGTTCGTGGCTCGTTCCATCGCCTCGCTATTTGACTTGCCCATCTCCATTTCAACTGTTTTACTCTTCCAATGATGTCACACACTTTCGTTTGTTCCTCCATTCATATGCAGAGCTTTCTGTCTCGTCTTGTAATGCCAAGCATACATCTTTCCATTCCCTTCTGTGCTATCCGAAGTTTCTGAATTGATTGCGATGCGAATGTCCAGGTTTCACTTCCGTTTGTCATAACAAGCAGAACTCACTGATCGAAGACTTTTCTTTTTAGGCAAAGTGGGAGTCTGCATATATCTTGGGCAAATCTTCTGCCCAAGATATATAAAGTGGTCCACAATTTCCAAATCCCTTCTTAAAACTAAAATTCTTCTATCCTCTGCGAATTTATTGAACATAATCTGACCCTTTTTCAGCTTAATTTCTAAGCCAAATGGTTCGCCAGCTTTTTGCAGCTCGTGTATGCGTCTTTGCAGCTCCTCTGGATCTTGCAATTCTAAGATGGTTTAAATCTACACCATTGATATTTACAGCATCCTGTTCCCAATCCAAATTACGGATTACTTTTTCAAGGCCAGCCAAAAAAAAATGAATAGGCAATATTGCGTAACCATGCTGTACACCTCACTCTACATTAATTCTCGTTTCAAGATCATCAAGGTAAATTATCGCTGCAGCCCCATCATGTATCGAGCCTAATAGGTTTACATATGCTTTGTTTACCCCCTGGCTAAGCAATACATCTGTTATGGCCTGCTTTGAGATTAAGTCAAATGCTTTTTCGTAGTCGATAAAAGCGAAGCACTTTTGTTGACCGTCATGACTTAATCAATTTCTATTTTCTGATGATATTTTTCTTATAGATGGAATTCATAATATAAGGGATTTGTCCTTCAGTAAAATCAACAAATCTGTCAACTCTATTGTCTCGCTCACCAGTTCCATATGGGCCAGCTGTATTTTCACTAATTTTTGTTATTCCAATTCTTGCATTAAAATCATCCATCAGAATTTTGTACCTACATTTCTCCTTGTATAAAAGCTGGGTCACATCGTCAATAAATTCCTCAATTTCCTCACCCCTATGGCTTATAGTTGGTGCATAAGCTTAGACGATTTGAAGCCTAAACTTTTTATTTAGCTGAATGACGTATTGGTCATTCAGATGTACTTTTAAATTTTACTACACTGTCCTTCAGCTTTTGATTGACGAGGAAATCAATTCCACCACATCGCCCATTCTTCGAGTGTAGAGTACGCAACCTGTTGAATCCAGTTAGATTAGCTCTTCGCCCTTTATTCGTGTTTTACATAGCCAAATAATAGTATCACAATGTATGTTATCAAGTTAGATCAACAGTTCTTGCAGTCGGGCATCCGTTTTCATTGTCGGTATATTAGAAGTAGCAATGTCAAAAGTCCAATGGCAGCCTGATCTAACCCGATGATTCTTAGCACCCTATGCTTTGGGGCAGATCAGATCTGTGTCTTATGAACTGCTAAAACCTGGTGAAAAGATTACTGGCGATTGATGCCGACAGCAGTTGATAAAATGAAACCCAAATTGAAGGAAAAGTTATTTTTCAACATGACAATGCTCGGTCCCAACTTGCAAAAGTGTAAAAAACTATTTAGAAAACATTAAATGGGACGTCTTACTCCGCCCGCCGTATTAACCGGTCTTAACCCCTTCGGACTACCACTTTTCAATGGATGCAACGCGGACTTTCAGAACAATACTTACATCCTTACAAAGAAGTGAAAATTGGCTTGCAGAATGGTTGGCTTCAAAAAAACAAAATATCTTTTGGCGCAGAATCAATTATTTGGCAGAAAGTTGGGAAATAATAATAACTATCGATGGCCAATACTTTATTTATTAAGGGAATTTATTTTGTTATGGAAATAAATGCTCAAATTTTGTGAAAAAATCGACATTACTAATCGAAACATCTATTATGTTAAAAGTTTTTCAGGATGATCCACTGGCTTTACACAAGGTTTTAGTATAAAAGATTAAATAATTATTTTATCTTGCTTGAAGCTCATGCCTTGTTGGACAATCGAAAACTGTGATCTACTGTAGTGAAACATTATCTGTTGAAATGGTAACCAGTTATTACTAATCAGCGTTTATGTTTCATATTGATTGTGTTATACAATTAATTTTAATTTATTATATGATACAGTGTTAGTCTGATGAACAATTCTTTTTAAAATTTCAGAAACTATACTCATATTTATAGCCATATATTCAGTTTATACTTGATTTTCTTTGAGTTTTCGTTTTTATGCAAAAATGAAAATTTTTTCATAGCCCTTGTCGTGTTACTTCAAACCGCTTCAAAATTGAAGTACATCGTTTCAGGCGAACGTCTGTTGGAATTTTCGTTTTGTTTTTCTTTTCGAACGAGCGGAATTAAAATTCAACTCGAAAGTCACGTCTAAAAATAAAATATTGCGTGAATAATCCTGGAATTTTCAATTAAAGATGATTTTTGTTAAATATCTGCCAAATGACGACTGTAATGGGAATCGTAAGGTTATTAAAATTAAAATTAACGCGGTTAAAATATTTTAGGAAGTTCAATTTCATTGTTATTTTATCGATAATATATAAATTTTAATATTTTGAATTATGTTTTTAGTTTTCCCAACTGATCCAACTTTTTACTTTAAGTACATTTAGATTAAATTTATTATAAAATGAACCAAATCTGAATTTAATACAATTATTACTCTAAACGATAATATGTTTTTAAGGTTTCTCTAATGAAAAATATTTATTAATGATAAGTAAATTTTAACAAATAAGATTAGAAATACTTAAGATCTGGGTATATTCAGAAACATTCTAGGGACTAAAATATCCTGAGTTATCTAAATTTTTTTTATCTGATTTCTCAAAATACAGTTATATAATAATGTATATATATATATATATATATATATATATATATATATATATATATATATATATATATATATATATATATATATATATATATATATCTATGTATGTAAGTGTAAAATGTAACAATCTGTATTTTTTTTAACTGTTCTGCTTTTCACTATTGTATCATGTTTGTTTATTTCCCTTGCGAATTGGAATTTAATTTAAACTTATCTTTAATTTTAATCTCTGAAAAGTCCAAGATACGATACTATATGTTTATTTGACTTTAACCATAAATAAATCCTTGTGAAAATTGAATTTTGTTGGGAAATCTACTTTGCATCAGGATATCAAAATTGGCTGGTTCTTATCTTGCCTAGAAATGCAGAACAATTTGATTGACATTATCGTGTAAAAATCAGTATTTTAAAAATAATTTTACACCATTGTATATAAAATTTATTGTTAAAAGCTTATGCTAATCTACTATATGTTTCACAGACATTGTAGATTCCAACCGATCTTCTCTTTTGTATTAACTCCTCAACTTAATTCTCGGCATTTTATTGACTACCTTTGATATTTATTTATGAAAAAACTAACAGAAACTTAATCATTGAAGTAATCTTCCTCACTTTGGATACACTTTCGCCATCTTTCAGGATACCTGCCAAATCCTACCTGCCTCGAAAGAAAACTTTTTCGATGTGATAAAACTTTTTCGATGTTTCGATGTGATAAAGACATTAATGTTTCTTTCGACTTCTTCAGGATGTTATGAATGAATCAGCTGATGTTACAGAGATCGGAAGAAATCTCACTGGATGCGATAAAATAAATTTTCGCCCCCCCCCCCCCCCCCTGGATTATCATAGAGGATTCATATTTGTCACGAAAAAGAGTGTGCTCTATTGCAGGAACTGCAATGGAACTGAAACTGGCAATGACACAACATCAAAGTATCTACTCTTACTTTCAGCTGTGAGTTCATAGAACCAACTCTCCTTCTTAATTTTCTCTAGGCTATGTAAACGATTAAAAACATTTTGTGGTGTTACTCCGAATTCCTCTCTGAGCTCTAGCAGTGTATTACAAGAAATTTCTTCCAGCAGTGTTTGCAATTTTTCATCCTCAACTTTTTTTTATTCTTGCGCACGTTCTAGATCGGATATTACTGCTGATGCCCTTACTGTTTTCCCATTTTCTGGTATTCGTTTGCTAAAACTGCAGGTGATTTTCTTTTCAGTCGGTATAGTGTTATCCGAAATTTGAAATCCTTTAGAACTTTTTCGTTTTCTGATCAGGTACAGATGCATTGCACCAAACGCCAGGTGTATATGGAACGTTCTCTACGCCTCTACCACAGAACGGTTATTCTGATAACATGCTTGAACAACAGTTGGATGAGTGAAATCCAATTTATGATAGATACTGTCAACAGTAGAGTCTAAACTACGAACAAGATCTACCGCACCTCTCTAACCCCACTAGTTCCTGTAAGGGGCCTTCTCGACATGTGGAATAACTGTATACTGCACTTTGTATAATACATAATGCCAATTATAAAGAGTAACTTTTTTAGTGTGTTCGAATTTCCCATAGGGGTCCGTGTAAAACGAACTGTGAGTTTGCACGCCAGTTTGTAAATCTGTGTCTCAATAGTTTAGTAAATTACCATGGAACGTTTAACACTAGAACCATGCTTGCAAATTGTCAAAATCAGTGTTCTGTGCGCAACTTATAGAGTGCAACTTATAGAGTACTCCATACATGCCCAATCGAGCGATGTGTCCGCCGAATTATCGACAAATGCGATCGCATTTCACGCTCCTCGATATTAAAACAAAACCAAGAGAAAAACTGTGCCTTTCGAAGAAAATATCACCGCTGTTGCAGGCAGTGCCGATGAAGATTCTAATTTATCAATTCGTCTCCGTTCGCAGGAAGTTGGGCTTCATTATTCCACCATGTTATAGATGGATTATGTAATTCCGAATTTGAATGGTATTAATCTGGAGGAGATGTAGCTCCAACAGGACTGCTCCACATGTACAGCCAAGGCAACACCGACTTGTTGAGGAAACAATTCAGTGAGAAAATTATTTCGAGGAACGAACCTGTCAGTTGGGCGCCAAGACCATATGATTTAACGCCTTTAGATTACTTTCTCTGAGATTATGTTAAATCTTTGGTCTATTCCAATAAACCAGCAACTATTGACGCTTTGAAAGCCAACGTAACTCGGACTATTGCGGACATAAGACCCCATTTGCTTGAAAAAGTGGTTAGAAATTGGATTGAGAGAATGTACTTTGTCAGAAGTAGCCGCGGTGGATGTTTGTCCGAAATCGTTTTCAAACATTAATGCCATTGAATGTCATTTCACATAAAATAAATAGTTTCAGTGCATCTAGATTGATTGTTGTTTTATTTGATTTTAAAACTCGGACGCACTAAAAAAATCAGCCTATATATCAAACACTTGTTTACCAACTTATATTAATAGAAACAGATCCTAACAGATTATAGCCAATTATAGAACTAACAATCTAAAATAACAATATAATGGCCTCAATAAATTCAACTAATTATTAGTATAGGGGCTTTTTGATTAAGTATTTTATCAATTCTTCGATTGGAACCTTTGGTGTGAAACACTAAACTTAAAGAGATTTACCACTAAACACCAAAACACTTTTTTGAACTGCTCGACGCACGTTTCGCTAACCATGTTAGCATCATCAGGAGATGGTTTAATCTAATTCTAAAACTAAACTATGCTCTATTTATATGAAAACCATACCTAACGAAACGTGTAAAAATCATGAACGTGAAGTGTACTAAGCCTTACATTAATAATTGAAAAAGTTGACTGAAAGGAATCGGTCCTTTATATCGGTTCATGATTTTCTTACATTTTTCTATTTGAATGCTTTCATATGCATCCAAAGCCCTATTATTATTAACACTTTTAATTAGTCTTAAATTACTAATTTCTATACTGTGGTCATATTCGATTGCATGTTGGGCAACACAAGATTTTTCATTTCTCCCATATCTAATGTGGGCAATATGCTCTTTATATCTTGTCAATATGGATCTTTTTGTTTGTCCAATATACCTTCGATCGCAGTCTTAACAACTAATTTCGTCAATCCCCGACTTTTCATGCTGCTCTACTTTATTCTTTGGATTACCCAGAACTTCTCTTAGTTTATAATGTTTATATGGTTTGTACACAACCTTAATGTCCACTTTTTTCAAAATTTTGTCTAGTCCTCTAGTCAACTGGGCATCAAATAGTATTACCATGAATTTCTTTGTGTTCTGATCCTTTTGAAAAGTCGAAGATTCTTTCAATAATTTTCTGACCTTATGTTTTCTAATTAGTTTATTTACAATGTTCTTATTATAACCATTCACTTCAGATACCTCCCTAATTAATTTTAATTATTTGTTATAATTATCTTTATTTAAAGGAACATTAATTAATCTATTTACCATAAAATTTAAACTAACCATCTTATTTTGGAAGCTATGATTTGAATCGTTAGGAATGTATCTCGAAGTGGTGGTAGTTTTTCTAAAAATATCAAAATCTAACCTATTTTTATTATTTCTACTGACTAACACATCCAGAAATGGTAAACTATCGTTGTTTTCGAGTTCATGCGTGAATATTATATTTTGGGATTTACTATTTAAGTTCTTAATAGAATCATCTAAATTTTCATTTTTAGAATCGAAAATGGCAAAAATGTCATCCACATATCTTAGCCATACCTTCGGATAGTAACTAAATTCATCTTTTGCCTCGGTTTCAAATTTACTCATAAATAAGTTGGCTAAGAACAGTGACAGAGGATTGCCCATTGCCGTTCCTTCTTGTTGTTCATAAAACCTGTTATTGACCTGATAACAATTTTGCTTCATACATAATCTTGTTAAGGAGATGTACTCAGAAACAATCTTGTTATTAAAATCGTTTAACTGGAGTAACTCCCTCAGGTATTTCAAGGTATGTGGAATCGGGACACTCGGAAACAACGATGAAACGTCAAACGAAACCGAAACCTCACCTTCCTGTAGATGTGTATTTTTGACTTTCTCTATGAATTTGGTGGAATTTATCACAGAACAGGAAGGTAGTTGGTTTGGTAGATTTTCAAATTCCTTTGTTAACCATTTTGCCAAGTTGTATGTTGGAGAACCAATGGCTGATACAATTGGTCTCATTGATTTTCCTGGTTTATGAATTTTTGGTAGAGCATAGAATCTTGGCACTTTTGGATTAGAAACATGTAATTTGCTTTTCAGAGAAGGAGAATTTGTTCTCTATAATCATCTAAAAATGAAAATTTAGATGATTTTATTAAGAACTTAAATAGTAAATCCGAAAATATAATATTCACGCATGAACTCGAAACCAACGATAGTTGGCCATTTCTGGATGTGTTAGTAGAAATAATAAAAATAGGTTAGATTTTGATATTTTCAGAAAAACCACCACCACTTCGAGATAAATTCCTAACGATTCAAATCATAGCTTTCAAAATAAGATGGCTAGTTTAAATTTTATGGTAAATAGATTAATTAAAATAAAGATAATTATAACAAAGAATTAAAATTAATTAGGGAGGTATCTGAAGTGAATGGTTATAATAAGAACATTGTAGATAAACTAATTAGAAAACATAAGTTCAGAAAATTATTGAGAGAATCTTCGATTTTTCAAAAGGATCAGAACACAAGGAAATTCATGTTAATACCATTTGATGCCCAGTTGACAAGAGGACTAGACAAAATTTAAAAAAAAGTGGACATTAAGGTTGTGTACAAACCATATAATAAATTAAGAGAAGTTTTGGGTAATCCAAAGTATAAAGTAGAGCAGCATGAAAAGTCGGGGATTTACGAAATTAGTTGTCAAAACTGTGATCGAAGGTATATTGGGAAAACAAAAAGATCCATATTGACAAGATATAAAGAACATATTGCCCACATTAGATATGAGAGAAATGAAAAATCTTGTGTTGCCCAACATGCAATCGAACATGACCACAGTATAGATATTAGTAATTTAAGACTAATTAAAAGTGTTTAGTTTTAGAATTAGATTAAACCATCTCCTGATGATGCTAACATGGTTAGCGAAACGTGCGTCGTGCAGTTCAAAAAAGTGTTTTAATGTTTAGTGGTAAATCTCTTCAAGTTTAAGTATTTTATATTTAATAATGTTTATGGGTTCTACCAATGACGGATCGTAAGGGAGAGCGTTGGGGTGCCGCCCTTCCAACATTAATCACAGTAAACAATTTTTCAGGGCAAAACACCATATTTTATTTCCGTTCAGTTTTTTTCCTGTAACTCATTTTCCTGGTTCACCTCTTGTATAGGGTTTCAATAGCACGAAAAGTATAAAGGAGGAAGGGGAAAGTGAAAACATTTTTTCAGCAGCGCTATTTTCTTCTACGCCCTCCCACTTTAGAAACCCAAGAACCGCCACTGCCACCAACCATTCCGCAGTTAGTCCCTTGTGAAACATTTTGAAAATACTAGTATTTTAAATGATAAACTTCTAACTTTTTAATGTTTCAAACGTTTATTTTAGATTTTGCTCTACGTATGTTTCGCCTTGTTAGGGCTTTCTCAAGAGTAGCTTGAACTAATACTAATGATCAAACACAGTGTTTCCTAGTATACAGGTAAATTTATTTATTTTTTATTTCTTGTTTTTTTTTCACGTTTAGTCTAATTTTCCTAAATATCTAACGTCTGATAAAAACCGGGCTATTCCATTACAATATGATCTTATCAACTGCCGGGGTATTTTAGAAATTTAGCTTGTCATTCGTGGTTACTATATGACTATTTCTTAAGGATTTTTTTATTTCCAATATTTCTAGTAGATCTAATTCTTTACTTTTATTTTCTGACTGTAATAATTTAATATTATTTATGTCTTCAAAATGATTGTTTTCAATACAATGTGTAGGCATTCTGATGCTTTTTGTATTATTTAAGATATCTTTTTTGTGTTCTTTTATTCCATATTATAGTATTAATGGTATTTTAATTATGAGCTCTATACCATTAAACATATAACAAAAAACAACGGCTACAAAGAAGGATTAATTGATTAATTGATTAATTGTTAAAAATAAATAAAGGAAGTTGAATGTATAAGAATTCTATAAAATTAAAAAGCAAAAAGGCAAATCGTTTAAATTTATTAATTACACTTTTAAACTTAGTAATACAGTGTGTAAAAGATTAAATAAACTAGGTTGTAAGACTATTTGTGTAAATAATCGTAATGTAAGTAGAATATTAGTAAATAATAAGGATAAAACGGATACTTTAGATGAATCGCGTGTATTTAAAATTAACTGTAAGGATTGTGAAGCGGTATATATCGGTCAAAGTGGTAGAAGTATAGGTTGTAGAATAAAAGAACACAAAAAAGATATCATTGTATCGAAAACAATCATTTTATAGATATAAACAATGTTAAATTATAATTAAAGAAAAAAATTAGATCTACTAGAAATATTGAAAGTCATTAAGAAATAGTCAAATAATAATAATCGCGAATAACCAGCTAAATAACACTCCGATAATAGATATCATATTGTAATTGATTAGCCCGGTTTTTACCAGCCGATATTTAGGATAATTAGACTAGACGTTGAAAAAACAAGAAATAAAGAAGATATAATTTTATCTCTGTAGTTGGAAACACTGTGTTTGACCATTAGTATTAGTTCAAGCTACTCTTGAGCAAGCTCTAATAAGGCGAAACATATCTACAGCAAAATCTAACATTAAAAAGCTACAAGTGTCATTTAAACTCCTAGTATTTTTTATATTTGGTTAATAAAATTCATTCTATTATTTTGTTAATACATTTTCATGACATTGTAATCAATTTTAAGTATTCGTAAGCTAAAGTAGATCATATTGTAATACATTTATCGATTCGAGAATGTATCCAGAAAATTTCAGAAAAAAGTTGAATATCCTAATATTTGCTCAAATCATCAATAAAATCGATGAAAATATTTTCTAACGCTTTCATATTTAATTATCAATAATTGATTAATGGCCACAAAAGCATTGACTCTATTGATTTGCTCTATTCGAAACTTACTTTTATCTTCAAAGCGTTTTCATTCTTTTTTGTTTTTTTTTTGTCCATATTTCATATAACACGTCATTCAAATTGAGCGGGTTTTTTAGTTCTTGAATAAAACAGGGATGACGTTATAAATTTGCCTGGGTCTAGTATCATTTTAGAAGTGTATTGAATAACATTTACAAAAATGGAGTCGTACACAATACAACAACGCGTTAAAATTGTTCAATTATTTTATGAAAATGAGCGTGTAAAAATGAAGTGAAAAATCGTTTTAGAAAATTACGTGGTATTTAGGGTTCGGGGTTAGGGAAAATTCGACATTTGGGGTGAAGAAAATCCACGATTGATTCATGAGAAACCTTTACATCCTAAACGAGTGACTGTTTGGTGTCCATTATGATCTGGAAGTGTAATTGGGCCGTATTTCTTTCAGAATGTTGCTGGTGAAGTTGTAACTGAACGGTGTTGAATTGAATAATATTGATCTGGAGGATATGTAACAGGATAGTGCTACTTCTCAATCTGCTATGAATGAAACAATTGATTTATTGAGAGACATTTTTTCTGGATCAGTTATTGCAAGACCCTGTGATTTTAATTGTCCAAAAAGATCATGTAATTTGACGCCGTTGAACTATTTTCTCTAAGGTTGCGTAAAAAGCCAGGTATATAAGAATAACCCATAATTGATTCCTGCATTAAAGTATGAAATTATTCGAGTCATTGGTGAGATAGCGAAACGGTTATGTGGAGCTGCAAGAGGTGATCATTTGGCAGATAGTGTATTTCATGTTTAAATGTGATTACTATGCTTCAATTATTAAAAGAAGGTTTTCTGAAATCAACGCAAATTTTCTGTTTTATTCAAGAATTAAAAAACTGCTCAATTTGAAAGACCCTTTACAGTATATCACATCACATCTCACTGAATCACATTCACATCATTTGAAATATTTTTGCCAGCGAAATTTTTAGTAGGCGCGTTCGCTCACTAAATTCGATTTCAAAAACCATCAAAATTATCAGTAATAGTATAATTCTAATCAAATATATATTGGTGACTATGTTCCCATTCTTCAATCACCTTCATTGTGCCGCGATCTTAAAAATCTTGATATTATTGATGAAAAATTTATCAGGAGTTAAAATTGCGAAAATATTTAAGTTATGTGATGGTATTTTCATATTATTTTTATATTATATGCATATTGGCATTATTCAAGTTTTTTTTGCCTATTTGTCTACTTTTTGATTTATTAAATAGA
The DNA here is from genome assembly GCA_031761425.1 of Cosmopolites sordidus. NCBI lineage: Eukaryota > Metazoa > Arthropoda > Insecta > Coleoptera > Curculionidae > Cosmopolites > Cosmopolites sordidus. Next base: position 228,249 of record JARFXV010000662.1, on the reverse strand, counting down.
AAATACGGTTAAAAATTTCTATAATGATAGTACTATAGTAATCCAATGATTTATCTTTGATGACATTATCATGGAGACAATATGGTTACAAGAATTCGCAAGCGACTGTTAGTTAACTTTTTGTTTTCTGAAAAATCTCTAAAATTATATATTACTACACTACACACCCTTAAAAATCAAAATATTTCAACAAAACTATCCCGTCCAATATAATATTAATAAGTATTTGATTCATAAATTTTTTTTTTCAGGAATTATTACTTCTGGTGGCTGTATGGTTGGTGAGCGTTTAAGAGGTAGCGGTGGGGGCTTGGATGCAGTGATCTCTCCACCAGCCTCTGCTTCCAGGGGCCCCCACAAATCCAGTACAGAAAGTGTACACAGGGTACTTAAAAGTGTCTCCAGACAAAGCCTACTTAGTAAGTATTCTAGTAAATATATATGTTATTAATTTAAAAATAGTTTATTTGGTTATTTTCTGACTAACGAGTGATTATAATATATGTGAAAAGTGACCTCCGTTTTTTAATTTAACCTTTTAATCACAACGTCAGAGTAATCATTATACAGCGCAATATTTTTACAGGAATGTATTCCTGTAAAAATGTATAAAATTTAGTTATTATATTAGTTATTTTTTATTGAAAGCTAAGTTTCTGTCACACCATATTTTGTCTAGTCACGATATAGACCTTGCTCTTCAAACATTGCGTAACAATTTTGTATGGGTGAAAATTTAAATTTGCAAGCAAAATGCAAGCTTCTGTTTAAAATGTTTAATGAAACTGCATAACTACGAGAAGAACAGCGTTGATTACGTGGAACAATATTCTGATAATTATTTTTAAATGACAACGGTGCGCTGGTAATACCTCATTTCAAACCTATTTCAAATATCTATTCAAACGTTGTTTTTATTTTAACATGTGTCAATCGATTAAATTTAATATTAGCAGCTCATCAAACCCTTTAAACTTAGACTCCCTGTAAAAACCAATATTAGTTTTTTTTCTGATATAAGTCGTACAATAACTCACGGTTTTTGTATATTGGAATTTATTTTGTATTTACATTTAGAAATTTCCTTTAGTTCTTCCACGTTCTGATAAAATTGCACGTATTTTAGAAGAACAAGTTAATGCGATTCTAATTACACAGGTCAAGACATTTAAACCTTTTTGAGGCAATATTAATGAAAATAGATATACACGAAGTGTGTTGTAGTCCTAAATCCGAAAATGATAAGCTAATTACTGTAACACGCACAGTTTTTTTGTTACAGGGGGTCAGTAGTGGGGAAAAAAAGAAGACGAGCTATTTTTACAATCTAATATATATTTAATATAAACATGTAAACGTGTTAAATCTATGCAAAGGCTTAGTAATGCCTTTGGATTATGTGAATAAAAAATATATTACATGAGATGTCATACAAGGACAAAAACTTTCACTTTTTCCTCTTGTGTTCGGTAGCATCATCTCTTCTTGAAAACCACCAGCAGTCGCCCAACATAGCTGGGTTCCAGCGTCCCTGTTATCTTCCCTGAAACCTCTCTGCTTATTCGTCGCTTACAGTACCCAAATTTTCCAAAAAAAATCCAAATGGGTGTCTAAAAAATACATTTTTAAGGACATGCGATACCTTAATATTTCATAGGCTTTCAAGCGTTCATATATGAGATTTTAATAGTTTTCATCTTTCTTGTTGCTCAGAAATCTTTTCACTACACTTAAAAACACTTCCAAGCTGCCGATTCCTTTTAATTTAATTTTCCTTGAAAACGGAAATCACCTAGAAGCTTCCATATTTGAAGTCCAATAAATATGCCTTCTTTTAGTTTTGTATCAATTAATGGAGGAAATATTTATTTTAGATACTTGATACCATTACCTTCTTTGTTCATGGCTTTGACAAAGTTTTTCATTAGTTCAAGCTTAATATGGGAAGCCGAAAGAAGCCCCACTTTGGGGTTAATAAGGGGGGCATAAATCATGTTCGAAGTACAAGGTTCAAAAGAAGTTCTATGAAGCCAATCTTTCTTACTGTAATATTTTTTTTACCCTACTGTCCTATAGACACAAAAAAACAGTAATACTTTGCACCAAAATTCTCCTTACCTTTGTACCCCTAAGACAGGTACAAATAATTTCAATGAACCCATGATATAAAGGTACTTGAAAAGGCAGGTACTTGAAAATGGGACGTGCTAGGCCATTTCTGTGAAAAGCTGTTTTAATAACTACCTAAATAAAACGTAAAAAAGCATTCTCACCAAATCATATCGACCTGTCTTGTTGGTGCGGCTGGAGGAAATTATACAGCTGGAAGAATCTTCAACGAAATATATGCCGATCGCCCTGCCTCTATAACAAGCGCGCGACATCTAATGCGGAAGTTTCAAGCCAACGGGTTGTATTTATGATATAAAAAGAGCTGGTCCCCAAGGAATTTCAGACAACCAACAAATATTACTGCCGAAACAGTCGTGGATCCTACACAATCTTCATTTTAAACTAAAGTTGTATGTGGAGTATGTGTAAAAAACTGTGCAAAGGGTTTTAGACTTCACCCCTACAAATTACAAATGACTCACCAGCTCACAGAAGATGATGACTCACCAGCTCATTATTTTCGGGAAAAGTCCATTGATCTTTATGTCTTCGTTACTTCAGTCTATCAATATGCTCTTTTGTGTATGTTCAAGTTTGGAGGCCATGTAAGTACAGGAAACATGTTCATTGTATCAAAAATTTTAATTTTTAGGTCTTGGAGATATTTGTTATATTTTAAGATATACGAGAGTTTTCCAAATACCAGCCACGCAAGCCTTATCCATCTCATTATCTTATTATTTCTTTGGTTATCAATATTTAGTTTTAAAATTTGATCTGACGCATCTGTGACAGATCTTCTAGTTGATTTGTGCTAGTTTTTCTTTTGTCTGTAACCCACCTTCCTAAAATATTTTAATCGTTTTTAAAATTGTCGCCCAGTATCCAAGTATATCAATTTAGTCAAGTATATTTCACCTTCCAAAATTGCGTGAACTTTGAACAATAATTCCACACAATTCTCACAATAATTTAATACGTTTCCAACAATTCTGACTCATTGTTCTTAACGTGAGCTCTAAACCCCGGCCATCAGTTGTTAAATATCTCAGTCGAAAGCATACCTATTAGCGAGTGACCGGCCTTAACCAGGTCAAATTGACGTGACCATGGCGTCTTTCTGGTATTTCATCGGAGGATTACTCATCGAAGTACTAATCGTAACAAGGGACGCTGCAATTCCACTTCCGATTCGCCGCATTATAGATTGCAAACAACTGAGTCTACAACGATGATAAATAAAAACCTTGTAAAGTCCAGATCCTTGCAGAAAAAAAACCCTTTAAGTTGTGGCTTATTTTTTAAAATTATTTAATATTTATGAATGAAGTTAAATGTTCGATTCTGTACCGATTGCGAATAATTGTTCTTTTAGCAAATAATATTACTATATAAACTCAAGAATACTAAACTTATTTTACTCTAACGTAATTACTAAAAATTCGTGAATTTGATGACTTTTAAATTATAACTGCTTTGAGACAATCTGGAAAGAAAAACAAAAAGGGTATTAAATTTATATTGTATATATATATATATATATATATATATATATATATATATATATATATATATATATATATATATATATATATATATGTTTATATTTAAAACAAAAAAATAAAAAACGTCAAAAATCATGTCAATTATCATTCTTTACAAATATTAGTGCGATGTTTTTGGCAAATGGGTTTGTGGCATTGAACGCAATAATTGGTTGTTATCCGACGAAGACGACTTGCGCAAAAATAGCATGTTGTTCGCTGAGGTATGTCTGTTAGGAACATCATCAGGAATTTCCATTTCTAGTATTTCGTTGACGTCCTGGCGAATGAGGTGTCGTAATGTTGGGATATATGTTCGGATTTGTAGCCACGGTTTGATAAGGTTAATAAAAGTCGAGGATATTGCTTGACAAGACTTGTTTACTTTATTGTCAAAACTTATATACAACGCACAATACACAGACATACCAGCAGAGTATGTACAAGTACTTTACTAGACTTTACAGCTACTAGATGACCTTAGAAGTCTTATTTAGATATCAAATACTAACACCCCCACTATATATAAAAATAACAATAACAAACAACCTTATAATTGTAACAAAACAATAAACTCATTTTTTAGCGATATATAAATAACAAACAACCTTATAATTGTACATAACAAAACAACAAACTCATTTTTTAGCGACACCAAGTATTTTCATAAACTTGAATGTTTCACCCCCAATAAACCATTAGGCAATAAGTCAGCGGGAAGATTGGCAGTTCGCAAATGCTTGGTTTTAACAAATATCATTATCAATTATCTCTTGTTTGCTTTTTTGCAATTGTATTGCACATCAATATGTTTAGAACGTTTGTGAAACTGATAATTATTTGCCAGCTTTAATGCGCTCTGACTATTATTGTCTAGTACAATCTTATTACAAAAACCTATTATTTTTAGTGCTAAGCTCTGTAAATAAATGGCTTCACGGCAAGCTTCTAACAAAGCCATGTATCCAGCTTCAAAACTGCTTAAAGCTGGAGTTCTTTGTTTTTTACTTTCCCAAGAAATAGCAGAGCCAGATTCCATAAAGCAAAATCCTGTTTATGACCGTCTATCTATGGCATCACTTACCCAATCAGCATCTACAAATCCTATTACTTCTGCTCTTCCTTTGGAATATTTTAAACAACAGTCTTTTGTTTTCAAGAAATACTTCAATTCTACAATGACCATGTAAATAAGAATTGTTAAATTGACTTAAATAACTGACCGAGAAAGAAATATCTGGTCGGGTCAGTACAGCTAAATACATCAAGCTATCTATTAATTTTTGATAAGGTAATTTCTCTTCACAAATGTTTGACTTTCAATTTTAATTTACACTCAATAAGAGTTTACCACTCTCAATATATAGTTTATTACGCTCAATAGAATTTTCCACTGTATTACAGACATATCAATTTTGTTTAACAATTGCTCTATATACTGTTCTTGATCTACAGTAATTACATTTAAATTTTTATCAATATTAACTCTCATACCTAAATATTACTTGACGTGACCCAGATTCTTTATTTTATCACAACAGTTTTTTAGCACTGCTATGATTCTTTATAAAAACACAAGGATGTAGTTTACCCTTACTAAATCCTAAATTAAAAGTAATGTGACTGTTTCAAGCCATAAACAGCCTTTTTTCATTTTAAAACTTTATTCGAATCTGAGACAAGAAAACCTTCTGACAAATGTATAAAGATGCTCTCTTTTAGGTGACCATAAAGAAATGTTGTGACATCAAAATGAGTAATGTCCATATCTAACTGAACATTCAAAGCAAATAGTAACCGAAAAGTCGAATGTCTAATAACCGGAGAAAAAGTTTTGATAGTCCACATGGCTTTTTTGTGTAAAACCTTTAGCTACTAATCGAGCACAATATCTCATTCTATTGTCACAACCAAATTTCTTTTTTAACACCCATTTACACTGCACTACACTCTCGTTATCTGGTGGATCAACGACTTCCCATACTTCTTTGTCTTCAAATGATTGCAATTCCTCTGCCATCGCCTGCAACCACTGTTGTTTCTCAGGACCACTGATAGCCTCTATATACGTCATTCCATCTTTTCCTATGTAGCTGGTGCATATGTTAGCAAACCCATACCGCTTAGGTTGGGCTCCTCTGTCGTTTTTGTCTCTCTTCATTTACTGTCATTAACTGTGAATTAATTGCCTTTGTTTTATGTGAAGTATCTTCTGAATGTTGTTGCTCTTCTCTTGCTTTGGTCTGTACGCCCTCATCTTGAATATCTAGGTAATCTGATTTACTTGAATTTGACTGTTTAAAAGGTTTTTAATTTAACTATGGATTCCTTCATTAACTCTTCCACTGAATTCTTAGAATCACTACATCTCTACTAGTTTTTACTGGGTTCTTCACTACATCATAAATTCTATAACCCCTAACATTCTCGTTCTCAGTCATATACATACTGGCTCTGGAATCCACGTACCAATCACTTTTATTAAAGTTTCCGCTAAGAAATGCAACGTTGAAAGCGTTGGTCTGTTTTTTTTCTGAGTTTCTATGTAAAAGTGAACACTAATTACTGTAATAGGCAGTTTCCTTGCTTTTGTAACAACTCATTGTTTTTTTTTAGTTTGAGGTATGCGAAGTTTGTAGTCCATGTTTGCTAGTGTTGCCATTTTTACTTTTCTTTTTGAATCAACTTTTTGAAACTAATGCTGAATTGCATTCCGTTTCACTCACTTCGACAGATTTCGTATCCAGTCGTTTGATTTTAATGGAATCGGTTATTATTTTGATTTCAGAGTACTCGACAGTTTATGCCTATGATCATGGCCATCATAGGCATAAACTGTTCTGGTAAACCGGCTAGCATCAATAATACAACCCATTCATCGTTGATTTGGAAACCGATGACAGTTAATCGCTGCGTGGTTTCCACTACTTACGTCACGTAATTCGTCATATTTTTAGTTTTCTAATCTGATTGATATCAAATAACGAAGCAAAGTAATCCTCCTCAATTCTCATGTCTCAACTTGTCCAAGTCTCCAAGTATCAGCAGATTTTCTACCGCGAACACCCAATCGTCGTAATTCTCACAACTTCTTAGCTTCGATACATTCGTAAAAAAAATTAAACTCATTTTTTTTAAAACAAATCCCGAAAATATTAACAATAAACTACTACTTTTTGCGAAAATATGGAACTGAGCCCATAACCTAATAGAACTCGAGGAAGCCGGTGAACTCGAGGATATCGGTTAACAAGACTTGTTTATTTTATTGTCAAAACCTATAGGCAACGCACAATATACAGACATACATAGAGTATGTATAAGTACATTCAACACCTACTAGGTGGTGCTAGAAGTCTTGTTTTGATATTAAATACTAACACAAGTCATCCTTCAACTTCGGCATAAAATCAGTACGAGAAGGTGGCTTCTGAGTTGATACATGCAATATTTATCATTTATCATGCAATATTTATCACACCAAAAGCTATACAAAGCGGCATTTTCTTGTTTTCTGTAAAAATATACAATTTCTAGCTTAGACGTTTTGGAATTTAAGTTACTTCCTTCATGCATAGTAGACAATAAAGTCACTACTTTGTTTGTGCCTAGGCTTAGGCCCTGTGCCTAAGGCCTATCTAGATAGGGGCTGGCATCCAGCATGTATTTTCAACCCATATTTTGCAAGTTTTGATGGGATGCACATGCGAAACCTACAGCTTCCACGAAATGTAAGTAATTGCTCAACGATTGTAACATATGAAGTTGGAGTGTATGTGTTATTACAATTTTTTATAAACTTATCCCAGAAATACGAATAGATGCAAATGGATCTCTATTTTTCCTTTCAGTTCGAGTTTGCTTTATTATTATAAATTATAAATTTATAATATTTATTTATTATAAATTAAATCGGTCACTCATAGTGGCTCTATAAACTCAGTCTGATTGTTTGTTATCAAACATTTTTCTTGCGTTTAGATATTTATTCTTCATTGCAGCTGAACAAATGAGAAGTCCGATTAATGCACGAATTTCTTCATTGCATGTCTGCGAGGTGGCAGTTTGCTTAAAACGTTTTTGCACTTTTTATTGAATATAAATATTTGTTTAATTTACGATCTCTGTAACCATTGCGATGCCAAAAAATTGACCACAACAAGCTGCTGGATCTGTCAAATCTTTAACAGTTCCTTTAGGTCCAAGTATAAAATGGATTATATTCCGTTTCGCAGTTTTAGCTGTTTTTAATGACTCTTTACTTGTTCATCAGTGCTCGTTTTTGCTTCTCAATGTCGTACTGGGATAGATTACACAGTTCGACATGCTTTTTGTAACATTGATGATAATGCTCTATATGCGTTTCATTTAGGTAGCCATTAAAACACCTTTTCGCAGAAATGGCCTAGCAATTTCCATTTTTAAACACCTGCTTCTCCTTTATATCATGGGCTAATTGAAATTTTTTGTACCTGACTTTGCACTTATTTGTACCTGACTTTGGAATGTAGGAATTACCACAAGACGGTCGAGGGGGCATTTCCATAGTATTCTACGAACCTAAAGGGCAGTTTTATTGTTTTCTATAGTTTAGTTTTTGTTTCTGTTAGTCTATAGTTTTTGTTTCTCTCTCGTTTACAGTACAGTCAAGTGTTTAAGTTGATTTTATTTAAAATGGCATGTTCTAGTCATCGATGCAAAAATCCAGCGGATAAGTTTTGTTATATATGAAGAAGTCAAGAAAAGTATATCTTTTATATTATAAGTGTCAAATTGGAAATCAAGAAGGATCCTCAGGTTTGCTGTGTGAGTTGTCACGTAAATGTAGTCCAGTGGATACATTGCAAGAAAAATTCTATGCCGTCTGCTGTTCCTATGGTGTGGAGAGAATCTACTGACCATGTAAGCCATTGCTACTTTGTATCACTAAAACAGAAGGGATTTCAAAAAAGCAAAGAGACAAAATTTAGTATCCACATTTAAAGCTACGGGTATTGCTTGCGCCTTTGAACTTAAACAATATGTTTTCCAGTGATTCTATTTCTTCATCAGGATCTGATCCACAACTTCCTGAGAACACCAGTTATGATCCAACATTTTAAACAATCACCAGTGAACCTAACTCAAAATGAATTAAATAATTTGGTAAGTGACCTGGGATTATCAAAAGGAATTATCAGCTTGGAAGTGTTGTGTAAGTGTAGTGAATGGATTTCTGGGCAACAGAAAGATGAAAACTATAAAAACCTCATAGATCAACTCTTGAAAGCCTATGAAATACTAGGGTGCCCTTAAAAATGCATTTTTTACACTCCATTGTTTTCTGAAAATTTGTGTGCAGTAAGCTATGAACAAGGAGCGAGGTTTCACTAGGATATCAGGATGATGGAAGCAAGATACCAGGGACTCTGGAACCTCTCTACTCTCTCTTACAGAACATAAAAGGAAAAAGTGAAAGTTTTTGTCTATGTACATCTTATCTCTGTACATCTCAGTAATATCTTTGCATAGATTTAACACGTTTCACATGTTTATAGTAAATAAATATTATATTGTAACAATGTGTCGTCTCCTGTTTTTTTCCCACCACCACCACCTCTAACAAAAAACTATACGTGTTAGAGTAATTAACTTATATATTTTTTTCTTTTTTTGAGTTTCTCGCCACGATCTAAAACTCAAAAAAAATATCAAAAATATCTGTTCTTATGTAAATAAAGAATCACTGGGTAAAAAACTAAAACAAAACGGAGAATTCCTTAGTGATTCTTTTTCTGTAATTAATTTGCCTAACGAATAAAAAAAAAAAAAAGAAAATATAAAAAAAAAATTGTTTTTGTTTTTTACCCAGTGATTCTTTATTTACATAAGAACAGATATTTTTGATATTTTTTTAGCTTTAGATTGTGACAAAAAACCCAAATATATATATATATATATATATATATATATATATATATATATATATATATATATATATATATATATATATATATATATAAGTATATATATATATATATATATATATATATATATATATATATATATATATATATATATATATATATATATATATATATAATACGCCACAATCATTCAGACATTACTTCATATACACCTATTTTCATCAATGTTACCTCAGAAAAGTTTAAATTTGTTGACCTGTGTTATTGATGTACTGTGTGTTTAGTATATACATAATAAAGATATATACTAAAAATAAGTTACCATGCAAATTATAAAAATACAACAAAAACAATTATCTGCCACCGTAAAAGTCTTAAGTCAATACTAAACATTCCTAAAATTTACGATGCGGCATCAAGTTCACAGTCAAAATTAATTATCAACGCAGTTCACGTTCACGTTATGCAGTACAGTTCACGTTCGATTAAATCCAGAAGATACTGAAAGGCGCGTCTTTGGCGAATAACCGGAAATTACCGACCAGTGGGATTCGAAGATGCTCGATCGTAAAATTTACGATAGTTTAGTAATTAAGGGTTAAAGCTCTATATGATATTATATTTGAAAAAGAAATGTATACTGATTATATGATGATGCATATTAAGATCTGTATATGGGTATGATTTCAGATTTGGTGGGCTGCAAACTAGGCATGTCCAAGTGTGGTCCATCGGAAAGAAGCAGTTTCCATCAGGAGGGTTTCTTTTCCTCTTCAAGGGATAGTTTACCAGCCGCCTACGTCAATAGAGCAGCAAACGTTAGTTCAGCTAGTGAATTAGATTTATCCAGAAAACATAGAAGGTTTGTATGCAATCTAATTTAATATCAAAAGTAATAAGATATATACTAGGGTTGTTCGTAAAGTAAGGTGTCCAAGGTGCTGGAGTCGCGAGGAACGCTTTAACGCAAGATCCGGCAGCATTGGCGTGTTGCTTGGTTTCCCACTTAAAAATTGCCGCCACTCTGAGCTGTCTGCAATGCTCAGTTTTTTTTTGGCAGTCGTTCGCGATGGAACTTCCACTCGCCGCTACCGCCAGATGTGAATTAAGTTCTGTGATTCGTTTTTTGTGTTCTCGGGGCCCTAAGCCTATAGAAATTCATTATAATTATGTGAAATGTATGAACACCAGTGTATGCACATCAAAAACGTACGAAAATGGTGCAGAGAGTTTAAAAATGGACGTACAAGCGTCCTTGATGAACAGCGTGCCGGGCGGCCATCGGTTTCGGACGATACTATTGCAAAAGTGGAGAGGGTACTGCTTGAAGGTCGTCAGGTGACGCTATGCGAATAGATTCCTACTATTATTGACAAGATTTTGACAGAACATTTGCTGTATCATAAAGTGTGTGCAGGCTGGGTCTCTCGAATGCTCACCGAAGATCACCAAAGGGAACGGGTTGAAGTGGCCCGCGAATTTATTGATTGCTACGCAAAAGAGGGCGAGGAATTCTTGGATTCAATTGTCACTTGCGACGAAACCTGGGTACATTACATGGCACCAGAGACAAAAGAACAGTCCTGTCAGTAACAACATTCAGGATCGTCTAAGCCGCGAAAGTTTAAACAAACATTGTCTGCCGCCAAAGTGGTGGCGACTGTGTCTTGGGATATAAAATATATATTGTTGTCCCAGTTTCATGTCTATCGGGATAAAAATAAACGCTGATCACTACTGTCAGTCTTTGAAGAACCTTCGCCGTGCAATTCAAAACAAAAGAAAGGAGCATGCCGACAAAGAGAGTTTGTTTGTTTGTTTACATCAGGACAACACTCACCTCGCTCGTGCAACAACCGAACTCATCAAACAATTTCGATGAGATAACGTCACAGACCCCTTCTACAGCTCGGATCTAGCACCAAGCCATTATCATCTTTTCCTGCGTTGAAGTCACACCTGGGTGGAACGGATTTCAGGACCGACGAGGAGTTAAAAGAAGAGGTCGTACGCTACCTGCGCGCCGTGGCGGGAGGGTTCTATGACACGGATAAACAAAAAATGTTACATCGCATGAAAAAATGCATCGATTGCAATGGGGGATATGTAGAAAGATAGTAGAAATCTAGGCTTTCCAACGATCTATAATTCATTGCAAATAAATGCGATTTTCTTTGTGAACAAAAATGGAGACCTTATTTTACCAACAATCCTCGTAGAAATGCATTATGAATACAGCAACTGGGGAACAAAAAACGCCCCGCATAAACATTTGAATCAAACCGAACATACACTCACTGTACAGCATATGAGGTGTGTAAATAATGTAATCACACTAGTGGCGTGGCATTGATGTGGCAACCCTGTTGGCTGCTCCAACTGTTGGCTGAGGGAACGCAGGCTAACATTTGCTTCGTCTTTAGTACGAGTTTGAACTCCATAGTTTCTTGATGGTCTGTAGCAATTCTTTTCGTAAACCTGGCTTTTCTAACACGTTCTGAAAAAGTTCGAACAAAAGTACACTTTGCACAGTTGCAAAAGTGCACAGTTGTTTTGTTTCAGATTAGAGCACAGTGCGACCGGAAACTTTTGCAAAACTTGAACAAGCGTATGAACGGTGTTTGGTCAAGAGCCTAGATTTTTAGGTGGTTTCAAGTGATGATTTGCTTTCTGATTTGTCTTTCTGCTAGCCAGGGGATCCATAAGGCATTTGTGCCTCAAGGCCATATGGTAAATCAGCATCTTTACCGAGAAATTCTTGAGACACTTTGAATAAGGGTCATTCGTGTGAGACTAAATGTAGAGAACAGAAAGGGTGCTGCATTACGACAATGCGCTTTACATCTGCAAATTACATAGCCATAGAAGCACTTCAAAGCAAATGTTCGCCTGTTTTTTTTTTGAATAAATGGGCATCTGACTACAGTACCACAAGAAAATCGTAGAGCGGTTATTTCTGTCTTTGAAAAAATAAGTCTTTCAAGAAATAAGAAAAACAACCAGCGACGCAGTAAATTTTTAATTGTGATTCCGTTAACAAATGCCAAAAGTTCGTGTGTCGCGTTATTTCAGATAATCAGATATCATTTTTGTGTAATCGAGAGATGTTTGGATATTATAACTTTTACCTATGTGAGGAGAAAGGTGATTTGAGAACCAGCGTTGTGCATGGGTACGGGATACGTCTTCCGGAACGCGACAAACATCTACGGAACGCTTTTTGACCTTCCTTATTGGGTAGGTTCTTTTAAAGCGCAACAAAAGACGCGTCGCTTAGAATCATGTTGAGTTAGAATTCAACTGGACCTGGAATCGACACCGTTTGTTTAAGTAGTGAAACTGGGTTTGGAAAACCCAAAAAACCCAAAAAGCTAATATTTAACTTTAGTATTAAAACTTCGCGAGTGGGTTTCAGACTGAACTGAGTAACTTAGTGACCTGCTGCCGGTCCCAAGCCCGGATAAAGGAGATGGGACCTCCATTTTAGGTTAGCAACCTACCTGGGGCAAAACCAAAAACGCTCACAAAACTGAAGCTCTGCCTCGGAATAGAACATATTTAACATTGACAACACACGCAAGAAACAAGTTAAGATAATGCAAAAGGAAGAATGTATCAAGGTTTGCAACCTGAAATATAAAATCATTAAACAAAAGAAACGAAGAAGTTGAAAAAGAAATAAGAGGACATAAAATAGACATATGCGTTTTACAGGAAGCTAAGAAGAAGATAAAAAGGAGAGATAATACTGGAAGAATTTATTTTGTTTTACAGTGGTGTGACGAAGGACCAGCGAGCTAAATAAGGAGTAGCCCTAATGATAAGAAAGAAGATAAGATAAGAATAAAATATACAAACCAATTCTTGAAGTGTCAGTATACATCGGAGAGAATAATAATGGTCAAACGAATAACAAACAACAGAAAGATATATGTGGTAGGAATATATGCACCCGAGAATTGTAAACCAGACAAAGACAGAAAAATTCTACGAAGAACTCCAGAAAGTGATACAGGAAATACTATATAAAAAATGAATAGAAATGAGGTCTATGACTCTAGGGTCAGAAGCGAGGTAAGGCCAGGAGTGAAACAAATATTTAATGAAAACGAAAAAAGTACAATGGGGAATTGATTATAAACTTTTGTGCTACAAATGAATTAAGAATAAATAATACGTTCTTTAATTTTAAATAACAATATAAATATTAATTTGAGAATATTAGGGATAATAGATCAATGATAGATTACGTTCTAACAAATAGATAAATACCATGGTGATGTGATCACAACTTCGTGATGTGTGAACTTAGTTTACACATCACCAAGTTGGAACATAAGAAACATATGGAATGTGGGAAACACCAAGTAATACTAGAAGGAAATGAAAATAATATAAAGAATAGAAAGTATACAAGAAGAATCATCGAAAGATCGATACCAGAGCACGTTGCAAGACAAAATTAAGATGAACGGAATACATAATAATGATGGCATAGACAGTAGCTGAGAGAAAATAAAACAAAATGTGTTAGAAGCTGCCTATGAGATACTAACTTCTAAAATTATCGATACAAATAGAAAATGGAAAATGAAAACGCCATGGTTCACAAAGTAGATTTAACAGAAATGGCGTCATAAAAAAATACGTATCTTCAGTACAGATCAATCAGAATACATGGAGCTTATCAAGAATATAAGCGAATTAGAAGAGAAACCCATGAAGTTAGAATCAGACTTCTATGGTCAGCAAAAACAGATGCGGAGATTCATAAGACAGCAAATAAATAAGATAAAAGAACTGATAGAGGATACACACGTAAATAAAGAAACGTGGGGACTATATTTTATGCAATTATATATAAGAGAACAGGGTATAATAAGGACTCAAGCACCAGATATAACAACAAATGAAGAAACAACTATAACAGAAGAAAATCTGATAGATGCTCTGAGAAAACTTAAATATAGTAAATGCTCCGGTCAAGACGAGATAGCGAATGAGCTATTGAAATATGGAGAACACTCTCTGGTTGAATAGCTTTAAACACTCATACAAAGAATTATAAGATCGAATAGAATCCCAGACGAATGGAGAACGGCGATAGTTATACTAATGCACAAGAAAGGAGAAAAGAAAGATCTCTATACTATAGAGAAGAGAGAGAGGTGAATAGAGGTGAAAATCAACTAGAAATACGGTAGAGACTCTTTAAACCCTCTTCCATTTAATATTGTCATGAATGAAATCATGGGTAACCAAGAGCTGAAAATAATATGCTACGCTGATGGTGTTATAATAATAGCGGAAATATAGAATGACCTGCAAAGGCTGCTATACGAATTTTATCTAACAGTGAAACAAAGTTGGTGGCTAAAGATAAGCCAATAGAACAAGTGGTTGAGGTCGAGTATCTGGGCATCAAAATAACTAGCCTCGGAAAAATCGAGGAAGAGGTAAAACATCAGACTAGTAAGGCGAATAGGATAGCAGGATGTCTCAATTATACTATATTTAGAAATACATTCCTCTTAGTCGAGATAAAAGCAAGAATATATAATAGCATTGTACGACCAGTAATGACTTACATAGCTGAAACAAGACCTGAGACCAGCGTAACACAGATGGTGGAATCATCAGAAGTGAAAATCTTAAGGAGAGCAGTAAACAAGACACTGAGAGGCAGAGAAAGCAGTGAGGGCATAAGGCGCACGTATAACGTAGAAAACATCAACCAGCGGATAAAGGGAATAAAAGTTAAATGGAATCAACACATAGGCGGCAATCAACAGAATAGTGCGTATTGCTAGAGACAAGTCACTGAACGGAACAAGACCAATAGGACGCCCAAAAAAAAAGACGGATCTACGATTTATAAATCAGGGAAAAGGAAAAACCGGAAATATGCCTAATTATAAGCAGGGAGAACAAGAAGAATATAAAAAAGGTCCATAACTGTAATTTTAAAAATTATGATAGAGCACCAGGTCACTCTTAGTAGTCATCAGAGGAATTTTAAATACAGCTCGTTGCGGAACTCAAATATTGCAACACTGCGAAAAAATAGGCAATATGCCTAATTATAATTAGAAAGAACAAGAAGAGTACCAGGTCACTCCTAGTAGTCATCAGAGGAAGTTTAAATATCGCTTGTTATGGAACCCAAATATTTCAACACTGAAATATGCCGTATCTGCAAGCTTGACAAAATGAAATCTTTCAGCAAGATAATGTTAGACTTCATATAGCTCGTTAAACAGCATAGTTGCGATACAGATAGTGGCCCGTCCGGTGGAATTTCCAGATGTATTATCAATAGGACATATATCGGATAGCACTTTTGGGTTATTGAGCCATTCCTTTGGCTGACAGCAACTTTAAGTGGACTTGAAGCTGGCTTGGGATACCTTACTGCAATAAGATATTAATCATCTAATTCGGTCCATACCTAGTAGAATGACAGAGGGATATTTTTTTATTTATTTCTTTTTGTATGTATTTCTTAGATTTATACTTTTAGATTTAAAACCAAACTAAACAACACACAACATAATACCAAAACTGTGGTTCATAAAATTCTCTGCGAATGTGGCAAATTTTATATAGATGAAACATCTAGACCGTTAGATGTTAGAATAAAAGAACATAAAAACCTTCTTAGAAAGGGCGATTTAAATAAATCTAGGATTTGTCAACACGCATGGGAATCGGGATATAAAATCAATTGGACTAATTCCAAAACGGTATTAAAAGAATGGGTAACAAAATACAGAAGAATAAGAAACCGCTATAATTAATTTAAATAAAAATAACTATATTGCTATGGCTTCGGTAGACTTAAATTCAATATGAGTCCCGCTTCTAAAGAATACAATTAGAAACGTTTAAGTTTTTCAATACACAATAATCACACAGTAAACCTCACCTATATATTTTTTTGGTAATATGTCACTGTCATTAAAACTATTATTGTCAATATAAGTAGTATTAACATACACACAAAAATATATTTACTTTCTATCTTTGCATTATACATAGAAATTAATATAATTTATTTTTTAAATTCGTTTTTTAGTTCGTCGGAGGAGAAGACCTGCCGAAACGTTAAAGTTCAAGAGTTTGTATTTATTTTAGAGAAAATAAATCTAATTTATTAGAGAAAATAATCACTGAGAAATTTTTCTCCGATTGGTTTTGTTTTTTACCTAATGATACTTTATTTACATAAGAACAGATATTGATATTTTTTTGAGTTTTAAATCGTGGTGAAAAACTCAAAAAAATTACTAACTCATATTTAATTTTTGTAACAAATATAAATTGAATTTCTTCATTTTTTTGTCATTGGTTTGGTGCGTACAAAAATTACAAATTGCAAAACGAACAATTAACTTTTAGCCCCAGTCCACCCAGTGATTTTCTAATTTTATTATATATATATATATATATATATATATATATATATATATATATATATATATATATATATTATGACCTATTATTTTCTCTTTTGAAATAAAATAAAAAATATATAGATCACAGCGACGGCAGCTGTTCGCCGGGAGCACCGGGAAGAAGGTCCAGGACAGAATGAAGCCACGACAAAAGTTGAGCGCCACCCGGTTACTTCATATATCGGAAAAGACCCTGGAACCGGGAAGGGGTCTATCTTAAATAAAACGGTTTACTAGAATTTTATACATATATATTATAAAAACACACTCAAAAAAGAACGACACAAAGCACACAAAAAAATGGAATAACTAAAACTATCAAACAAAAGACACGGGAAGGTTTAGGGAAGGTGGTTCTCCAAACCTTACCGTGAAAGAAATCAAAAATCAAATACACAGCTCTGAATTATACCAGCTGGTCTCTATGTCCCTATACTTGCAAATTAGAGATTATTTCCTTTATTCTGACAATAGTAAAAAGATAAATATATAACGCTAGGGTAACCAAGAATGGTCAGACGGCAAATAGATACAAAATATATGATGATAACGTGACCATTATCTGTATAAGAAATTATGGTAATAATGTATTTGTGAAAAATAACTGATAATTGCAATCCTTAATGGTACATGAAAATGTAATAAAAAAAGTGTTCATCTGGTCTTATTTCCTGATGTGGTCTATCCTTGCCTGTGAAGGTACTGGGTGTCCGAAAACACTGAGTACGACTGCGGGCAGTCCGGTATCCCTATGCGGGGGTCCCGAAATAATCTCGATCTGACCAACCTCTGCCATATGGCCCCAAAAAGGTGTAAGGTTTCCACGATGGTCGGGCTCTGTAATAGGTGGTCGTTCAGTGGCCTGGTATCTGTTGATCGGATTCTCTGCTGCCGGGTCGTAAAACCCTCTATAAGAATAACAGAAAAATCAACCCAAGCGTGACTTGGCCAGCAAACCTACGTACCTCGGTCGGAAGGGTAAGGCGCGAAAACGTCCGCTCACCTGGAGATTTGGAGTTAGACTGTCTTGCCTTATCCGAACGATACCGGAGCTCTTTCAGTTAAGAATTTGTCCGAAATAAACCTACCAGTGGTGATCAACAATTTACGAATGCTACCTGTAGCGATCAAGAATTTGTGAACGATACATTACCTCCCTCCAAAAAGAAAATTAAAGACTGCGAGAGGAGGCTTTAATTTTGATCGGTCCATATTGGAGATTACCTTGAAGCGTATACCTATGGAATGGAACACTGGAACGCTGGAACAGTGGTAACGAAATATCCAATCTACCCCAAAAGAAAATACCAAAAAAAGGAAATATCCTCTTGTATACCAAATACGAAAAGAGAATATAGATACAACGGGTGCACTCTAAAGTACATACCAAACGATATTCAAAACTCATTTACCCAGAAAGTCGTCCAGGAACCCAAGGCTATGACTTAACAGACGTCATGCTGATCAAGCTGGTTAGATCATAACGGCTAGGTGGGTGCGATGGTAACTCAGTTGGCATTGCGTGCCCTTACCGAAAACTGAAAGGAAAGGCACCTCGTTTACCAACCTCAGCTGAACAACACAACACTCGCAGCCACGTCTCCAGACCTCTCTTAAAACGATCTGAGAGCAAGTGAACTTCCAAAAGGTGGAAAACACGTAATAATGACCCCTATATCCACCACAATAAGGAAGTGAAATATAGTTTTCACCAAACTAAAATTTACAAAAAAACTCAAACGAAATTAAATGATAATCTACAAGGTGAACCGTAAAACAGACACTGCCATAGGCCTTCCGGAACGCACTCTGAGGGAGCTGACGCACTACGAGGCGAAGTCGCAACCAGATGATCACCCCCCGTAGTGTGTCCTTTCCTAAGAATTGTCCAAGGACTGTATCCCGAAATCCTAGGGCACCCGTCCTAAAACGGCCCTTAAAAATGAAAAAATACTCAGTGATCTACACTGAAAAAAAATAACTCTAAAACCTGCATGATAGTGAACTAAGATGCGAGGTAAAATAAAGAAAACCGACATAGTCGAGTCTAGAAATAGGACTGAGAGAATACGAGTAGCGGAATAAGCAATAACGAGCGCTGGAGAAACACAGAAGCGTGGTTGTCACTAGGTTTAGTCTTGATAACTTTCGCGTATCACACGTCCCTATGGGAGTCACAATAAGTAGGTCAAATTCGGTAGGTCATAATTGGTGCGGACTTCTAAACCAGAAAACCAAACAAGCTTGTCTCTGAGACAAAATAACGCAATTCCCTCGTAACATTCAATCGTACCTATTTAAAATTTAGACAAGGAAAAATCTATTGACTGAAGGCTACTGTTGTTGGTTATGAGAAAGGCCTAAAATCCAAGCTTAAATACATTTATATTTGCCTAAATCCTTCCCACGGCTTGCGCCAAACTAGCTAACGATAGGTAGTACCAACATATTCACCATCAAACCCGGGCCAAAGGCCAACGACACCGAATGGAAGCGCTATTAATCCTAAGGTTACGAGTCCAATTGCCACTCGGGCTTAGCGGAACCAAAGGCGGAAAGCACTACCAAAGGTCGAAAAAACTTTGCTGTGGCGGATCACGCCAACGCAAAACGTAACGCAGCCTCGCTGCGAGGAGCTCGCAGGAACAACTCTAGAATCACTTCCCAAGCGAATACAACTGAGTTAACTAAAGTCTACGACACCAAATGGAAACGCTATCTAATCCTAAGGTTACGAGTCTCAAATGTTACTTGAGCTCGGCAAAACCAAAGGCGGACAGCTTTGTTAAGTGTCAACCAAAGAAAACGATACCGTGGCGAATCACACCAACACGGAACGTAACGCAAATCACCGCGAAAAATTGCAGATATAGTCTCACGATTTACTTCTCAAGTAAATCTACACAATCTGGCTACGGCCAGTGAGACGGTATGGAAATGCTATCAGGTCCTAAGGTTACGAGTTCAATCGCCACTCGGGCCCAACGGAACCCAAGAGAGACAGCACGGCCATGTGTCAACCAAAGAAAACGTCTCCGTGGCAATTCACGCCAACGCGAAACTTAATGCAGAACGACCGCGAAAAATTCGCTCAGCCAAATCATGACTTACTTCCCAAGTAAATCCAACCTGGCTAAGTAAAACTTGCGACACCGAACTGAAACGCTAGCTGTTCCTAAGGTTACGAGCTCAATCGCCACTCTGGCACAACGGAACCAAAGGCAGACATCAACGTCCAGTGTCGACAAAACAAAAACTTTTCCGTGGTAATTTATGCCAACGCGAAACTTATACCGAACGTAACTTGGCTAAAGCCAGCGACATGCAATGGAAATGCCATCTGATCCTAAGGTTACGAGGTAAATCACCGCACGGACACAGCGGAACCAAAGGTGGACAACACTGCCATATGTCGACAAAACGAAGTAAGGCCCTTACTTCATTTAAACAAAACCTAGAATTACTCTCCAAGTAATTCTAGACAAACTCAAAACGGAGGAACAAAGGTTTCTCCTCTCAAATAAGATGCGTCTAGCGCAAACTCGATAACGTAACACAGGCTTGTTCTTACTGAACAAGTCTGGAAAAGTACAAAAAGGAAAAGAAAAAGAAAAGTGAAAAGTGACGTTTCCAAAAAAGAACTAAAAAGGCTGAGCGAGGCTGTACCTAAAAACCGCCAGCTCAGAACAAAAAATAAATCAAAAACGTCACTGAGTCTAACTATGGTCAACTCCGGGAACATCGGAAGACTCTACACAGGGTAATAAATCTTTAACGTGCCATTTCCCTGCAAGTGACCCATCCATATTTTTTAGTTCGTAAACTAAAGGAGACAACTTCTTAAAAACAAAGGAAAGAATGTGTTTGGGGCTAAGTTTCGATGCGAACATATCGGGAGCACTCGACAACTTCTTGTTAGGACGCCAAACTCTATCACCCACTTTAAAACTTACATCCCGTTTCCGGAGGTTATAGGATTTTGAATTCCTCTCATATGCGGAGTGAAGTTTCCGACGCATCTCAACAAACAACTCACGAAACTCTTTCAAGTTCTCGGCATAAGTGCCCCTGTCACCTGGTACGACTTCAACAGATTGGTCCGGGAAAGGGGAGTTATAATATTCTCCAGATAAGGGAACATGTCTTCCGAACATCAGGTATGACGGGGGCAAACTGGTTACTTCATGGATCGCGGTATTGATGGCCTGTCTGATTTCCGGAATATGCAAATCCCAGTCCTCGTGTCTATCTATGTGACACCTGATAGCTGTCGTAATGGTTTTAATATTACGTTCCACGAAGCTACACTGAGGAGAATAAAACGGGGTGAACCATTGCTTAACTTTATACCTGTCACATAATTCCTGTGAATAGTAAGATGAACATGTACTTAGAAAACCAATCCGCGGCTACCAATAACCATTTGTTACCCTTTCAGGAACGAGGAAAAGGACCTATAAAATCTACCGAAAAGATCTCACCAGGTCGGTCAACTACCTTCTCCTTACCCATAATACCAATCTTACTTAAGTTTGAGTGTTTCTGAGCGCCACACACCAAACACCTTCTTACAAATCTCAAAATATCTGACCTCATCATAGGCCAATAATACATCTCCTGTACTCGGAACAAGGTTTTCCGAAAACCAAAATGGCCACTAGTGGGAGGAATATGACACGACTCGATGATTTTCGCTCTCTGAGGTTTAGGGACCAAGGTTTTCCACTCTCGAATATTAAAAGTATGATTCTGCTTACAAAGAATGAATTTCTGAATTTAGTGGTTCTCAACTCGCCATTGAGGAAATTTGTCCGGGTTGTTTGCAATCTTTTCACGGAGCGCAATATACCAGGGGCCAAGAGAATTTACTTCGATCGAGATGGATGAAACTTGCAAACACGTATTCTCGGAATCTGCTGAAAGGCTACTCTCTGCCTCAGGATGCGGTATTCTACTCAAAGCATCAGGAACCAAGTGCATCGAACCTTTTCTATGCTGTAGGTCAAAAGTATGCTGTCTTAACCTCAGTAACCAACGGCTAAGTTTACCTGACGGAGTGTTTAAATGAAAAAGCCACAGGAGACTAAAATGATCAGTGATGACCGTAAAACGAGAACCTTCTATCTAAGGCTTCAACTTTTCAATACAGAATATAACGGCTAAACATTCACACTCCGTCACTGAATAATTCTTCTCCGCTCTAGATAAGGAGCGACTCGCGTAAGCGATTACTCGTTCCTCTCCGTCTATAAACTGGGTCAACATACCTCCAATGTCGACATCAGACGCATCGGACTGAACGAAAAATTTCTGACTAAAATCAGGCTGAGCTAAGATTGGTACACTTATAAGTTTCTGTTTGATGGCTAAAAATGCAGACTCCGCTCTCTCATTCCACTCTATGGCTTGTTTTTTCTTTTTGCCTTTAAGAAGGTCGTTCAAGGGACTAACAAGAGAACAAAAGTCCTTAATTAACCTACGGTACATACATGAACACATACCAATGAAACGTTTCACCTCGGTTGAAGTGCGCGGACGCGGATAGTTCGACATAGACTCAACCTTTGACGGATCAGTAGCTAGAGAATTGTTGCCGACTATATACCCTAAATACTTTAAAGAAGTCCTAAAAAATTGGCATTTTTCTAAATGAACAGTAATACCAGCTTCCTTAAGTAGGTTTTTAGCGGTCTTTAAAAGTTCCACATGATGTTCCCAGGTAGGAGAGTATAGCAATATGTCATCCAGATACGAGAAAATATGTGGTTCGTATTTAGGTCCAAATATCGAATCAACCAACCTCTGTTGTGTTTGTGCCGCATTGCACAAGCCAAAGGGAACGACTGTAAACTGAAATTGTCCACGACCGATAACCGAAAAAGCGGTTTTTTCTTTAGAAGTGTCTTCAAGTGGTATTTGCCAAAATGCTCTCAAGTCAATAGAGGAAATGTATTTGGCATTTCGTAAGTTACTCAGTATTCTGTCTACGTGGGGTAATGGAAAACTATCGTGTTTCGTCAGAGCGTTCAAAAATCTTCCATCAAAACAAAATTTATATTCATCCGTGGGCTTCCTTACCAAAAGCATTGGAGAGCATCATGGACTATGAGATTTCTCGACTACGCCCAACTGGATCATAGAATCTAACCCTTTATTCAGAATATCTTGCATATAGGGGGATAGTAAATAAGGTTTCTTTTTGAAAGGTTGGTTATCGCCCGTATCTATAGAGAGTTTAATCTTATCAGTCCGTCTTAACCTATCCTTCATGTCAAGTTCTCTAAAAGAGTCTAACAGTTCTAGAGAATAGAATAGAGTTCTAGAATATTTTCGTACTGCACCTAGCACGAAGTCGTCATTGTGAATCGACCAATGATTATTCTTAAAATTCATTACTAGATTAAAACTCCTAGCAAAATCGATACCGATCCAAAATCGATAAAATAAAAGCATGTGTTACGGAGGGTACTATATGGACTTTAATGATTCGACAACAATTGTTAATAAAATTCGGTAGGTCTGCAAGACTAGCAACCTTCTGTCGAGTTCCATCGGCAGTAAACACACTAGAGTTATTGCTTTGACGAATTTTAATCTTGAGTCTCTTTAAGATCTTAAATCCGCTAGCACCAACTATAGAGGTGTTAGCTCCAGAATCTGATAAAACAATGATGTTCTGATCATAAAGTTTGACGGAAATATATGGATTGTCATTAACCCTTTTTAGAAACAATGGTAGAACTTCCGAATCACGGGTATAAGTCTTATAAAAATTAGATACGAGTTCTAACCATTTGTTCCAACCTGACCTGTTAACGTGCGACCTTGCCGTTTGCCTTCTATCAGGATACCGACCGCATACGACACCTGATGGCCTAACTAGTTTTTTGAGCACTTAGGACAAGAACCAAGCTTAACTTTAGGTTCACCACAACGGAAGCAGAAAACTGTTCTCTTCTCGGTACATGAACGAAAGGTGTGATTGACTCCCTTACAGTTGAAACACACAACCTTAGGTTTAGGGCTATTTTTCCTATCTTCCTTGCACACAACCGCAGGAGGTCTCCCAGAATCTTTGCCAAAACTACGAACATCCTTACCACTAGAACAACTTGACTCACGGTGAAGTGGATCTTCCTTAGAACCACCAGCACTCTTTCTCTTATCTCGACGTGACCACCCACTCTTATGAGGGTCATCGAAAGCAAACAACTGAGAGGGTTTTCTAGAAGTAGAGGGTAGAACATCCTCCAACTTCCTACACAAAGCAGATAGTTCGGAGATAGTAACAGTATCGAGTAACGCCAACTGCGCCACATATTCAAGCAACAAGTTCCTCCGGATGTACTTGACTCTGGTAACTTCAGCAGGGGTCACGGACAATCGAGAAAACAAATTCTCCACCTGAGCCACATAAATAATAACTGTTTCTGCGCGTCTCTGTTTCCTCTGCCTGATTTGTTCCCAGACATCATCGTCTGCATGAGGAGACAAAAAAATCTCTCTTCAACCTTGAAACAAGACCTGACGAATCTGACACAACACCCCTAACCCTTCAGAACCACACAAAGGCGTCGCCAACGAAACATTCGACAGCTGAATTAAAAAAAAATCGACAGCTGAATTAAAAAAAAGTTTGGTTTGCTAGCAGAATAGTTAACGACTGGACTGACATGAATTACAGGAGGCAGGATCTGGTTTACGTTGCCTACGGTACTTGCAGCGCCAGGATCCTCTAACAACTTGTCGTCTAGATCTGACTCTAACTTAATACAACCCGCGTAAGATTCGTTCTTAAACACGGCTACGTTTTCCTTGTCATCCTCCGGTACTATAATTCTCTGAATTCTAGCGGACAGATGGGCAAGTCTAGACCTCGCACGCAAATATACACTATCAGTGACGGTTCCTTCAAAATCTTCTATTAAATTTACTATTGAGGCGGTACTTTTCAGGATTTCCGACCGTTCGATTGAAAAATCAACATTATAAGTTTCTAACCTAACCAAACAACCTGGATTTGGGGATTCTTTCTTTAAGAGTTTTGTTAATATTTTTGGTTTTTCACTAACATTTCTATCTGTAAGAACCGAGCGAATTCTCAACTCGTAATCCAATTCATAGTCTAATAAATGAGTAACTTGGAATATTTCGTCAGCCATCATGATATAACAAAATTTAAAAACCAGATCAAAAACAACAACGTAATAATAAAAATAAGGTTTACCAAAAAAGTTTACATTCCCAAATCTTTTTCAATATACCCGGTATTAAATTCAGAAAAACTAAACTAACTCTCCCGGTATCCCAGATACAATACCGTAATAGAAAATAGATTAATTCAATATTAACTCATAAATTGCAAATATACAAGGTCATTGTACATTATTCTAAAATAAGGATATAAAATAAAACTGTAAAATAAAATAGAAAGAACGCTATCGAAGGCGAATTTTGTTTTCTCAAAAAATTGTTGACGAAATTATAAGAAAATTCCTTCCTTCTCGCAAATATATTTATTTCGGATATATGGTTATTTTAATTCGACCTTGACATTTAAAATTTCCAAACTACTGTATCATTATCCGGTACACCTAAGGAATGTTCTTCGCTATCTCCATGGTTTTTTTAATTTTTTTTCTTTAAAAAAGATTTGGAAATAAGTTTCCGTCTTAACTAGCGATTTTATTGACTTCTAATGTTTCTATTCATTAACAAATTTACAATTCCTCCGTAGTTGTGCTTTCTTTTCTGAGATTGTGCTTAAAACTCTAGCATCAAAGTGTCCTTGAAATTAAGCCCCACGTTGTTGGGCGTCAAATTTATGTGACCTATTATTTTCTCTTTTGAAATAAAATAAAAAATATATAGATCACAGCGACGGCAGCTGTTCGCCGGGAGCAACGGGAAGAAGGTCCAGGACAGAATGAAGCCACGACAAAAGTTGAGCGCCACCCGGTAACTTCATATATCGGAAAAGACCCTGGAAACGGAAAGGGGTCTATCTTAAATAAAACGGTTTACTAGAATTTTATACATATATATTATAAAAGCACACTCAAAAAAGAACGACACAAAGCACACAAAAAATGGAATAACTAAAACTATCAAACAAAAGACACGGGAAGGTTTAGGGAACGTGGTTCTCCAAACCTTACCGTGAAAGAAATCATAAATCAAATACACAGCTCTGAATTATACCAGCTGGTCTCTATGTCCCTATACTTACAAATTAGAGATTATTTCCTCTATTCTGACAATAGTAAAAAGATAAATATATAACGCTAGGGTATCCAAGAATGGTCAGACGGCAAATAGATACAAAATATAAGATGATAACGTGACCATTATCAGTATAAGAAATTATGGTAATAATGTATTTGTGAAAAATAACTGCTAATTGCAATCCTTAACGGTACATGAAAATATAATAAAAAAAGTGTTTATCTGGTCTTATTTCCTGATGTTGTCTATCCTTGCCTGTCAAGGTACTGGGTGTCCGAAAACACTGAGTACGACTGCGGGCAGTCCGGTATCCCTATGCGGGGGTCCCGAAATAATCTCGATCTGACCAACCGGTTACTCTGCCATATGGCCCCAAAAAGGTGTAAGGTTTCCACGATGGTCGGGCTCTGTAATAGGTGATCGTTCAGTGGCCTAGTATCTGTTGATCGGATTCTCTGCTGCCGGGTCGTAAAACCCTCTATAAGAATATCAGAAAAATCAACCCAAGCGTGACTTGGCCAGCAAACCTACGTACCTAGGTCGGAAGGGTAAGGCGCGAAAACGTCCGCTCACCTGGAGATTTGGAGTTAGACTGTCTTGCCTTATCCGAACGATACCGGAGCTCTTTCAGTTAAGAATTTGTCCGAAATAAACCTACCAGTGGTGATCAACAATTTACGAATGCTACCTGTAGCGATCAAGAATTTGTGAACGCTACAATATATATATATATATATATATATATATATATATATATATATATATATATATATATATATATATATATATATATATATATATATATATATATATATATATGGAAAAATGCAGAAGTGATCCTTTTACATAAAAAAGGAGCACAGGAAGATTTAAAGAACTACCGTCCAATAAGCCTCCTATCAGTGATGTACAAAGTTTTCACTAAGATAATTTCTAAAAGAATATTAAAAAAACTGAATGACGCACAACCAAGAGAACAAGCAGGATTCAGAAGTGGATTCAGTACAATGGATCACATCCAGGTTGTACAGCAGGTCATAGAAAGGCACAACGAATACACCATGCCACTGTGCTTGGCTTTTATTGACTACGAAAAAGCATTTGATTCCATCTCAAAGCATGCGATAATGGATGCACTGCTTAGCCAAGGTGTAGGTGTAGAGAGAGCCTATGTAAACCTATTAGAATCGATATATGATGGAGCTACAGCCACAATTCACCTTGATGATCTTGAAGTGGGAATTAATATAGAACGAGGTGTACGGCAGGGTGACGCAATATCGCCTATTCTTTTCTCGGCTGGCCTTGAAGAAGTATTCCGTAAACTGGATTGGGAACAGGATGGAGTAAAGATCAATGGTGCAAACTTAAACCATCTTAGATTTGCAGATGATATTATTCTCATTTCACAAGACCCAGAGGAGCTGCAAAGACGTATGCAAGAACTGCAAAGGGCTGGCGAACCATTTGGCTTGAAAATAAACCTGAAAAAGAGTCAGGTTATGTTCAATAACTTCGCTCAGGATAGAAGTATTTCAGTTTTAGGAAGGGATTTAGAGATTGTGGACAGCTTTGTATATCTTGGGCAGAGGATTTCCATGGAGGGGAATACCGCCCGGGAGGTGGAACGGCGTGTTAAATGTGGCTGGCAGGCATTTGGTAGGCTCAACATAGTGTTTAAGAGCAGACTCCCACTTTGCCTGAAAAGAAAAGTATTCGATCAGTGCGTTCTACCCGTTATGACATACGGAAGTGAAACCTGGACACTCACATCGCAATCAATTCAAAAACTTCGGGTGGCACAGAGGGGAATGGAAAGATGTATGCTTGGCATTACAAGACGAGACAGAAAGTCCTGCGCATGGATCAGGGAACAAACAAAAGTCTGTGACATCATTGGAAGAGTAAAACAGTTGAAATGGAGATGGGCAGGCCATATAGCGAGGCGATGGGACGACAGATGGACCAAGGCAATCCCGGAGTGGATACCGCTTGATCGCAAACGTCCGCGAAGAAGACCGAAAGCACGATGGACTGATGAGATCGTTAAGTATATTGGACCCGAGTGGCAGAGGAAAGCCCAGGACCGTGAAGGTTGGAAGCATGCTGAAGAGGCCTTCATCCTGCAGTGGATCGATACGGGCTGATGATGATGATGATGATGATGATATATATATATATATATATATATATATATATATATATATATATATATATATATATATATATATATATATATATATATATATATATATATATATTTCCGTTAGTCGTCACTTATGGCTTCGAGACGTGGACCTTCACAAAGAAAATAGAAGAGATGTTTGCAGTATTTGAAACAAGAGTACTCAGGAGAATTTTTTGGTGCTGTGAATCAAAATGGAATTTAGAGGATCAGATATAATTTCAAACTCAAGCAATTATATAAAGATATTTTAGACTATGTGAGACTCAGAGTTTCAGAGACTCAGATGGGCGAGAAATGCGGCGTGAATGCCAGAAAACCGAATATCAAGGAAATTGATTTAGGGATGAATAGGAAGTAAGAGAAAAGATATAATGGCAAGACGATGTAAGAAGATTGAAAGAGGTTGAGACTCTCTGATGGACTTCAGCATAACAGGAAGAAGAAGAAGAATATATACAGGCTAGGATTTTTGAGTTCTTGAGAATGGAATTTCTTGATTTATTTAATCATTACGCAATGCAAAATGTTTTTTTTTGGTTGAAAATTGATTTACTTTCTATGTTTCAATGAGCCTTTTAGCTCGATACACTTCGCCCAATGGTTTCCCTTAATTACGACTTGTCAAACTTTGTCCTCTTGTCCAAAATTGTCCAAAATTGTCCTCTGTTGCAGTAATAATCAGTGATGTTTCACTGATCAGTCAGTCATTACTTCACATGCGAAGAAAAAATAAGTCGGTGGGGGCCACCGTCCGGCGAGTAGGGTCGATGCAGTATCAATCCGTAGCTCAAATTGATCAATTTTTTCACCAAACTAGCATTCTACTAAATACCTTTTTCTCTTTTCCAAATAGTCGATGAAGATAATGTCTTGACAATCTCAGAAAACAGTGGACTTGACCATTTCGACTGATGAAAATGTTTTGCCTTCTTTACCACCAGTCACGAATCATCGCAAAACATTATTTGAAATGCGTTTATACGCGTCTTAAACACCGCTGACAAGTGGCCACTTGACCCCTTTTTTGGTAAACGCGAAACCCATCGCGCTAGTAGTTTCGCCATGCCCAAATGTTCATGTAGGATGTTTAACAATATCTCTAACCTTTACTCTGGGATTTGCTAACGCGGTGTCAGGGATTTTGTTGACCAATTCTTGAGTAATGCTGTTAATTGTGCCCCCTGAGCACGGTATGTCAGTCGTGCTGGTTCGACCTCCTCGAAACTCAGTAAACAACCTATAAAATGTAAAAGTTCCCATAATACTTTTCTTTGGTTTGTGCGATGGTTTTTTCACGCAAATAGTAGTGTTTAATGAGCACACAAAATTTGCTTTTTTGCATCAATTGGGAAAATTGCTGCTGTCGAAAACTATCAAAACAAAACTAATAGAAATAATAAAATATACTAAACCCAAAATAACATTGGCTTGTAATTAATAAAAGTTTGGATTATTTGATGTCAAATAAAACGCATAATTCATTATTTAGAATACATATAATATATATTAATGAACATTTTGCATTTTGCAGGACATGCCTAAGGAGAACTTTGTTATTTAAGAAATTTCGGGAGCAGTTAAAGTGAACAGACATCCTAATTGCTTAATTTTGTTACAGGAAAGATCTTCGGGGTCGATTAAAGTTGCCTACAAGTGTAACGTTAGCCAGTTCGGGCGAAGCTCCACTTTTGGGGGGGTGGAGAACAGCTCCAGGTTCAACGGCCGGCACAAATCCACCCTCTTCGAATCACTTAAGTAGTAGTAGTTGTAACGGTACCGAAAGGTAAGCAAAAAGTAGTTTTTAAGTTAATATACACTTATAGGTCAACGACTAAGTAGATTTAAGGAACAATTTTTTTTCCCAATAAAATAACTTTTTTTTTCGTTATTACGGTTTTTGATCATGACTCCTCTTAACTAACATTATAATAAACAATTTACTTTTCTGTATCAATAATATTTCTGTATTTGTAAAAAGTGTCAAAATGATCTTTTTTTGGTTAAAATTTCTTAACAATTCTTTAAATTACAACATAATTCTTGTCTACTGCAGTTCCACGAGGTGTGAAAATAAAGTAATGAAATTACAAGTCTATATTTTCTCATTCAAAGTAGTTGTCTTGGGAAGCCAAACAGGACTGTAGACAGTTTGTCCACTCTTTATAGCAGTGTTGGATCTCAGTACTGAAATTTCCTTCAGCTAATCGGTTACTGTATCTTCAATGCTTTCCAATGGTGTCTTTTGATATGGATTTTCAATTTTGGGAAAAGAAAAAAGGTACAAAGATTCTTGTTTGGTGAATAAGGGGTTGGGGAGCTGCGGTGATATTTTTATTTGCCAAAAACTCGTTAATAGAAATCGTTGGGTGGCAAAGCGCATTGTCGTGATGCAGCACGCAGATGTTCGGTTTCTCAAGAATGTCTCTTCTTCGAAGCTTTTCAAAAAATTTTCTGTGAAAATACTGGCTTATGTTTGGCCTTGAGTCACTAATTTCTATGAACAATCCCCTGGTTATACAAATGCAAATCAGCATGCTTTTGATCTATGGTTTGCTTATTGTGTTTTTTTTTGGTCATGGTAATGTTGGAATGTTCTATTTCTGGCTCTGGGGTTTCCTTTTCTGGTTGTATTAAAATATCCAATACTCGTCCCCGGTTCAAAACGAAACAACGACAAAAGTCAAGACAAGATGATTTTCTCCTGTTTTAGTCTAAAGAAAGGTTTTTTGGAACAATTTTCTTGCATGTTTTCTTCATTCTCAGTTCATCCATCAAAAGCTCAAGCTTTAGCTGGTTGCTAAAATTCGTTTCTCGCCGGTTGTCATTGGTGAGAGGCCTAACTTTTACGAGCGGCGAGCAACAGATTGTCATTTTGCTTGAACACACTTGCTAGGAAGACGGCAATATTCTTAACATATCTGTATTTTTGTCGTCCGGGCGCCACACTATCGTCGAGACTAAACTCGTTTTTTTAAAACTTTTTTCTAAACTCATAATTGTCTAATAACACGGTCAATAGCCTGTTTAGAACGATCACCATGACAAATACCACGATGGGTCTGAATTGCTCATTGAAAAACACGAGGGGACTGCGAATTTGCATAATAAAACTGGACAATTTCAAAACGTTCTTCTAACGTGAAACTAACCGTGATATAATTGCATACCTTTCAGAAATCAACTGACATGCCAAAAATCGGTAAATGAATAGATCGGCCATGAGATCACAAAGTTCTATCATTCCTAATGGTAGACCCTTTATATATATATATATATATATATATATATATATATATATATATATATATATATATATATATATATATATTTGAATAACATGTATATAAATGACTACTGAACTACATCATTTTACAAATCGAGTGATGCAACCATAAGGAACAATTTCGACCGGAGGTGGGTCGTTATTTTATAACTGTTATTTCATATTAACGTTTAACAGCTATTATCGATATGAATAACAGGTACACAGTTAATATTATATGGAGTTTCGTAGTTACTGTTGCCGCGTTTCCACTTCTAAACGAAATAGCACCTAACAGATAGACAGACAAATAACAAGTACCGTATATAATAACTAATATGAAATAACAGTCGTGGTGTAGTTTTGTCCTAGTTTGC
This sequence comes from Cosmopolites sordidus, assembly GCA_031761425.1. Taxonomy (NCBI): domain Eukaryota; kingdom Metazoa; phylum Arthropoda; class Insecta; order Coleoptera; family Curculionidae; genus Cosmopolites; species Cosmopolites sordidus. Next base: position 196,181 of record JARFXV010000662.1, on the reverse strand, counting down.
TGTGGCCGGCTAAGCAATCTTAGAAAATAACAGGAGTGCGATGTCAGCGGTCGACATTAGGCAGCGTTTTTGAATAAGTTGAGTGAGTTGCTATTTTGACAAGAACATAGGAATAAGTGCAGTTTTATATTGTTAATAAACACTTTGTTTTAATAAACCGTTTAGGCATTTACATATACCCTTTATATATAATATATAAGTTATTTACCTATTTGGTTACTGGCATGTAAAAATTTAAACTTAAAAACAATCAATTATTTGAATGCCTGCCTGCACAGTAATAAAGGGAACCACCGCATAGTCCATTGCCAACCTTTAAACTATAAAACTACTAGACAGCATTAAATACGAGCAACTACGCAAATGTCTGCACACTTCACATATATAAATTAATAACATTCTAATGGTCCACTTCAAAATTATTTGTAGTTAAGCGATCATCAAAATCAAATTTATATTATTATCATTCCTATTAATTACTCTTAGTAATATGCACTAGATTATTTAGATATAGTCAAGTAAGGCGAACTAAAAATAAATATGTGGGAAATAGCTATATTAAAAAACCGCAATATAATTACATTTTTGTAATGTATTCACTGTCCAGATTAGCAGAATCTTGCATTTAAAACACAATTATTACTAAAATCAAATAGTTATATCTATTGTGGCTTTATACCTACTCCTTTTTATTATAATAAATCAGTTTTGTACGCATATTGTAAGATTGTAGTTTGTATTATTATTGTATTATTTTAGAAGAAAAGAATATTTTATCATTGTGAGTAGATTAAAAACTGTACGTACTTTTGATAATTTAATGTTACTGAGAATGTTGCTTGACAGTATACTTTATAATTACGTTTAAGTCTCGGCGGCACCATTTTTTTTATTTTGTAGACCTGTGTAATTAGTAGTATCAAGTAGACATAACTTTGATTCTCTTTTATTTAAAATTTTGATATTTAACAGGAGAAATTTGAGCGAAAACTTGGGAAAATGTGTGTTGTTTTTAAAATTATGTCAAACATTACAAATGTCAAAAAAATAAGGAAGACATATTATGCTTTTCTGTTTTCGAAACAGCAAGAATGTTTCGCAGACGGTGAGGATGCCTTTAACGATTCCACCTACCCTAAATGGTTCAGAAAGTTTCATAAAAGCAATTTTATTCTTAGCAATATACCAACCGTGGCTGATGGCAACGACATATTGGCGCTAATTAAAAGTGATCGATTAATTTTTAAAGCGGATGTTTACAGGTGATAAAAAACGGATTAAGTATAATAATGTTACGAGTAAGAAAACATGGTGTAAGAGCGAAGATACCCCTGCAATGAGGGCAAAAGTGAATTTTCACATTAAGAAGGTTATGCTATGCATTTGGTGGGACTAGAATGGAATCGTGTACTATGATCTGTTATCTGAAAGTCAAATCGTGAATTTGGAGAAATACTACTCATACCCAAGTGAATTAAAGAAAGCAATCGACCAGAAATGACTAGCACAAAGAGCACTACACTCAGTCGGGAGAATACTAGGCCACAGGCGTCTTTGGCCAACTTTTACAACTTAACAAAGATGTTTTAGTCCATGCCCCATACTCTCTCGACCGTGCATCCTCGGACTACAGTGTATATAGATCGCTTCAAAACATCTTAATTATGGTAAAAAATGTGCTACCTTGGAAGACCTGAAAAATCAAAAATCACCTAGCCGGTTCTTTAGCCGGAAGCCTCAGACTTCCTCTCAGACAGACTTATAAAAAAGGTAATCGAACTGAACACACATACAGAATGGCACATACTATACTGATTTAATGTAATAGTAAATATTTTTTTCGTCAATTTTTCACAAAAGAATGGGATGAATTTTTGCAAAGAATAAAAATGTGGACACCTTAGTAATTAAAAATGAATCGGAAGAGATCACTAGAAACAAAATAGAAGTTATGAAGTTGGGGAAAGAATATTTCGAAGAGTTGTTTCAGACAAGACACGATACAGGGCAAGATAGAAGAAACAATAGAGGACCAGGAAAGCAGACAAGAAATGACACTAACGAAAGCGATAAACAGTTAAAGAACGAAAAAGCTCCTGGGATGGTCAAAATTACAATTTTTACATCTAACCCTTAATTTGGAATTGAGGCCCATTTTTTTTCTTTTTCTAAATTTTCTATGCGTAAAACTTGTTTATATTTAAAATATTTAAATTTTTTCCTAGTTCTAATAACTCTATGATACGCCTTCCTTCTCCGAGGTTAGAATTGACACTTTCATTTTTTTCTATTAATTTATTTTTTTTTTACTTTCTACATGGCAGAAACATAATTTAATTTTTTAGATAATTTTTTTCTTTTATAAATTGTCCTTTATGGCGTAATTGTTTTGGCATTTTTTAAATTAACATTAACAATTTTTATAAATGACGCAATCGCAAGAATGTACTAGCAGTGATATATATATATATATATATATATATATATATATATATATATATATATATATATATATATATATATATATATATATATATATATATATATATATATGTATATATATATATATATATATATATATATATATATATATATATGTATATATATATATATATATATATATATATATACATATATATATATATATATATATATATATATACATAATATATATATATATATATATATATATGTATATATATATATATATATATATATATATATATATATATATATATATATATATATATATATATATATATATATATGATTTTTTCTCTCTTAAGTTTTTTTTTCAATAATAAATTTCATCTATTTTTCAAGGAACTTTAGTATTGTACTCCTCTGTAGTTTCTGCAGTCTCTGTTTTCCCCACTTTTTAATATCAGGCCAACTTCCCAATCTTCTGGTATTTATTCTTCTTTTCAGACTGTTAAAAATTTCCAGCAGCATCTGCAATACACCTTCTCCTATGTTCTTCAACATTTCTACTGTAAGTTTGTCCATCCCAGGAGCTTTTTCATTCTTTAACTCTTTTATCGCTTTAGTTAGTTCTTCCATTTTTATCTGCTCTTCTTCCATTTCTTGTCTGCCTTCCTGGTCCTCCGTTGTTTCGTCTATCATGCTCTGTGTATCCGTGTCGTGTCTTGCCTGAAACAACTCTTCGAAATATTCTTTCCTTAACTTTATAACCTCTATTTTAATTTTAGTGATCTGTTCCTCCTCATTTTTAATTACCAAGGTGTCCACATTTTTATTCTTTGCAAAAATTCGACCAATTTTTTAGTGAAAAATTGACAAAAAAAGATATTTACTCAAAATTACATTTAATCGGTATAGTATGTGCCATGTGTGTTCAGTTCGATGACCTTTCTCTATAAAAGCTTGGGGTTTCCGGCTAAAGAACCGGCTAGATGGTTTTTAATTTTTCAGTTCTTCCAAGGTAGTAAATTTTTTACCATCTAAGAAATTTTGAGGTGATCTAAATGCATCTTAGTCCGAGCTAGCACGGTCGATAGAGTATGGGGGATGGACTAATATATTTCTGTTCAGCTGTAAAAGTTGGCCAAAGGCGCCTGTGGTCTAGTATTTTCCCGAATGAGCGTAGTGCCCTTTGTGCTGGTCATTTCTGGTTGATTGCTCGCTTTAATTCACTTGGTTATGAATAGTATTTCTCTAAATTCATAATTTGATTTGTAGATAACAGATCATAATACAGGATTCCATTCCAGTCCCACCAAATGCATAGCATAACCTTCTTAATGTAAAAATTGACTTTTGCCCTGATTGAAGGGGTATCTTCGCTCTCACACCATGTTTTCTTATGCGTAACGTTATTATACCTAATCCGTTTTTTATCACCTGTAACAATCCGCTTTAAAAATTATTCGATCACTTTCAATTAGCGCCAATATGTCGTTGCCATCAGCCACTGCTGGTAAATATAGCTAAGAATAAAATTGTTTTCATGAAACTTTCTGAACCATTTAGGGCACGTGGAATCGTTAAAGGCACCCTCATCGTCTGCGAAGCATTCTTATTTTTTTGAAAATAGAAAAGTATAATATGTCGAAATCTTCCTTATTTTTTGACATTTGCAACGCTTGACATAATTTTAAAAAACAACACACATTTTCCCAAGTTCTCGCTCAAAAATTTCTCCTGTTAAATATCAAAACTCTAAATAAAAGAGAACCAAAGTTATGTCGACTTGATCCTACCAATGACTAATTACAGAGGTCTACAAACTAAAACAAAATGGTGCCGCCGAGACATAAACGTAATTTTAAAGTATAGTGTTTAGCAACGACCCAAACACCGAACACATTTTGTTACGTTTGTGGCGAGTATACGTTTCGAAAACTTATATTTGAATTTCTGCAATATGCGTATTTCACTTACTTTAACTTGAAAATCAAAGACGTTAATTAACCATGAATTCCAAACAATGTTTGCAAAATGTATAGTGAATATCTAACGCAATGGACCAATGGCAAAAGAAGTCAATTGAAGTTTGGTGTGCCTATAATTTGAAGAGTCCCAAAAACTTACTACGATGATTGTCATTTTTGCTTAGCAAAGGTACATGGTATTAACTGAAAAAAAAGACCTATCTACCGATCTAGTATCTGCTAAAATACCTGTTTCTAATTCAGAAGACGTCCCGGTTCCAACTTTTCGTGGTCTGTATGATCTTTCCAATACACAATGTAGTACATCCAAAGATAGATAAGCTTGCAGTAGCGAAGACAGTGATTATTTTGAAGCCACGTCGTCAAAACCCCTACTTTTAACTGAAGACACTTTAAGTAACCTTATCAGAGACTTCGATCTTTCAAAAGAAAGATCAGAACTGTTGGCATCCATACTCAAAGAGGGAAATTTACTTTCTCCAGGTACTAAAATTACATGTTATCGTACTCGAGAAAAAAAAACTTCCGTTTTTTTGTTCAGAAAAGTATGTTTTCTAAACAAAACGATTGTCTTTTAACAAATGTGGATTTCTTGAACTACCAACCAAATGAATGAAGACCTTTTATAGACAGTTCCAAGCGGAATTTGAAATATGTTTTGCTACATAAAGGCAATAAGCATTGTGCGGTTCCTATTGCTCATTCCACTAAATTAAAGGAGGAGTCTGAAACCATGTTTATTGTATTGGCAAAACTGAAGTACCATGATCATAAGTGATTTAAAAAGCGGTTGATTTAAAAATTGTAAACTTTTTATTGGGTCTACAAAGCGTCTACACGAAATTTTCATGTTTTCTCTGTTTACTGGATAGCAGAGCTAAAAGCAAGCATTGAATTAAAACAAACTGGCCTGAAAGAAAAGACTTGATAGTTGGAAGACAAAATATCATAAATACAGCGTTAGTTACTAGAGAAAACATAATTTTGCTTCCATTGCATATTTTATTGGAACTAATGAAAATGTATGTCAAAGCATTGGATAAAAATGATTCCTGTTTTAATTATATATCGAGGAAATTTCCTGGTTTGAGTAAAAAGAAACTTAAGGCGGGCATTTTCGATGGACTACCAATTAGACTCTGGATGAAAGATAACAATTTCGTGCATTCAATGCATGATATAAAATCATTAGCTTGCATGATATAAAATCATTAGCTTTCTTTCGTCAATGTTGTAAACAATTTTATATGGAATTATAAGGAATTATAAAACTTTTATTTTTAAGTAACAATTGTAACTGTTACTGTTATTTGATTGAAATATTGTCACATTTCGCATTCATTTGCTCTTGCATGTTACAGAACAATATTACAACTTTATTTATGTGCTATATTTCATATAACAATCATTACTAAAATAACAACTTTACTTAATTAATTAATTTTAGTAAATTGTTAAATCAAATGAATAATACAAACTACAATCGTACAATATGCGCACAAAATAGATTTATTATAAGAAAAAGGAATAGGTATAAAGCCACAATACAAAAATTGTTAGATAATAGATATAACTATTTAATTTTAGTAATAATTATGTTTTAAATGCAAGATTCTGCTAATCTAGACACTGAATACATTCCAAAAATGTAATTTTATTACAGTTTTTTAATATACAAATTTCCCACATATTTATTTTTAGTTCGATTTACTTTGAATACATCTAAATAATCTAGGTACTATTGCTAACAGTAATTAATAGGTATTATAATAATTTAAATTTGATTTTGATGATATTTTAACTACAAGTAATTTTGATGTCGACTATTACAATGTTATTAATTTATAAATGTGAAATGTGCAGACACTTGCGTAGTTGCTCCTATCTAATGATGTCTAGTCGTTTTATAGTTTAAAGGTTCACTATGGACTATGCGGTGGTTTCCTAAACGGATTATTAAAACAAAGTGTTTATTAACAATATAAAACCAAACTTATTCCTAATGTTCTTCTCGAAATAGCAAGTCACTCAACTTTATCAATAACGCTGCCTAACTTCCACCGCTGACACCGCACCGCAATTCTAAAATTGCTAATCCAGCAACAGCGAACTAGAACAAAATTACGACCACGACTGTTATTTTCAATCGGTTATTAAATGCGATACCCGTGATTTGTCTGTCTATCTGTTATTTGCTATTTCGTTTAGAAATGGGGACGCGGCAACGGCACCTACGAAACTCCATATATTATTAATTCTGTACCTGTTATTTCTTCACATCAATAACAGTTTTTTGACCTTAATGAATTAATAGTTATAAAATAACAGATCTTTAAATAACGATCCACCTCTATTGGAAATTATTCCTTACGGGTCCGTCACTGTGTGTGGGGAGGTCCGTCACGTCAAGTGTTACCAATTAAAATGCTGAAGTTTTGTGATTTGTAAATATTTTTCTTTAATATTTTTAGACAACATTGAAAATACATTAAATTTTATGAAAAACATCTTACTGTTCAATATGGTCACCTTTGCCCCGGATGATGGCATCACGTCTTGCTATGAATGCATCACACGCTGCACGAATGTGGGTCTGTGGAATTCGTTGCCATTCCCGACTACCCTGATTTCAATGTGTTCAAACTGTCATATTTTCTTGACACCTTAGTCTCAAAAATGGACCATATGGAGATGTCTATTGGATTCAAGTCTGATGAGTATGGAGGCCATTGTTACGAAGAAATGAACTGTGGAACCTGATGTGAGACTGTGGAACCTGAGTGGACTCCTGTAGAAATGTCCAACGGTTGGAACCAAATTGTTTGTATGTCCAAGAGATCAACGCATCGTTTAACACCTTTTGTTGGTACACTTGCTGGTTCACCTTAACGCCCTGATCATTGAAAACGAGCAGATACCGACCATATAGTAGCCCAAACCAACACAGAAGCAGGCTCTTGTTTACGCATAGCAACTCGGTTGTTCAAATTGTCGCTGGGCTTGCTCTTCAACCATACACGGTCGTTTTGTTTGTTTATGCATTGCTGAAGAGTGAAAATTTTCTTATCAGAAAACATCAAGTTTTTGTGTTCGCCACATTCGCTGTTTTTCAATGCCTTTGATCGTTGAAGCCTTGTTGCCTTTTGTTCCGGTGTTAAATCTTGTACGTTTTGTATTTTGTAAGGCTTTAACTTAAATCGATATTTCAGTATGTAGCATAGGCTTGAGTGGGACACATTCAGCTGTTTAGACAATTTTGCTGCATTCTAACGTGGATTTCTTTCAGTTCGTGCCCATACCTTTCGAACCATTTCTGGTGATGATGCGCATTTTTTATGACCACCTCCATGGCGTTTTGCGATTTTATCAGTATTATTATAACGTTTAGTGGTTCGAGAAACAAACATTTTATTAACACGTAAATACCTTAACTCACAAACAATGGCAGTTTGTGATTTTCCTGCCAAATATAATCGACGTAGAACGATATGCTCTTACACTTGTAATCAATATTATGAACTAAAGTATGTCAAATTTTGAGAGCGCTGACAGCTGTTCTGCAGCTAAAGCAGCGTGAAGTTGGTAACTCCTCGGGTGATGGACTCTACCCTGACGGTATTTTCTGCCGCTTGTAATGCTTGGCATGTTTTTAAAAAATTACACACTTTTCTGTTCTCGCTGAGTTCTCACTAAAATTTCTCGTGTTAAACATCAAAACTTTATCCGTGTGAAGTAGAAATCACTTCAGTATCTAGCGTATCAGTATCGGTATCACTTCAGGATCAACCATCTAGCTCCAGAAACAGGACGAACTTATACTTCAACCCAATATTTTTACTTAATACTTGTACCGTCAGATTGTATAGTCCGATGCTAATTTAATAAAAAAGACAATTTTGCGATTTTGCGATTTAGCGACTTTGATACATTCCGGATATTGGTACCGGTTGGTATTCTAAGTACCTAACAGTACGTAGTGGAAATGTTTACTTTCATAGAACAGCATTGTTGTTAAAAAAAATGCTTTTAAATAAATTATTTTCTATGAATCTTCACAAAATAAATTCTGGATTTCACAGCAATCAACTCCTTTTTAACGACCAATTCGGTTTACATATTCTAAACTGAAATCTTTTGTTAATATAACTTTGAAAATAATTTTTTCCAGACCTATTTGGAGATGACATCTTTGTCTGTGTTTATAACAAAACACGACAATCACTCAATTATTTGTGTGTTATTTTCAAATTTCATTGAGTGGAATGATGCACAACGTGCGTTAATCATTAAGGCATGTTATAAAAATAATAACTGTATTTTGAAAGAGCAACGGCTATTTCGTTGCCATTTCAATATTAAGTGTAATGATCTGGTTTTGTCTGGTCGTGCTTTTCAAACATGGAATAAATATTTTTATAAAATTGGTTCTGAAAAGTTGCGTGGTGACCTTATGGAGAATACCAAAAAAAAATAAAAAGCAAAGAATTTCTTTCGTGTTTTACGCAAAAATTTGCCCATTCCTTCAGTGAAACCGTTCGTGACCCACCAAGGTGTCTACGTAGCGTGTATCCATGAAAAGTTGCATAGTGGACCCGTGGAAAATATTAAAAATAGCCTCTAGTCATTTCCTAGCCTCTGATCATTCATTCAGTTGTGTTCAAACGTTCAGCTCGTGCACGACTGATGACGGCTTAAGGCCAGAAACCAGTCTCTCGGGAGACGCTTGCTGACGTTTGATAGTGACTGAAGGAATGTGCAGTTTTTGAGTGGAGCACCAAAAAAATTTCCTTGTTTTTTAAATAATTTGGAATTGGTTCGGGAACAGGAACTTACTAATTTTAATTGAGGTAGCCGATGCTTGTCAGTAAGAAAAGTATGCCCTGTCCATCGATCTAATAATACCATAAAACATGATAGTGGGGAAATCCATTTTTGTCAATGTCTAGGAAGGCAATATAATTTTAATAACGGTGAGCCATTCAGGTTTAGCTGGCCATTTAGCAAAATAGCAAAATGTTTCCTTTTATTAATTTCTAGACTCACTAAAAGTTTTAATTTTTTGGATTTATTCTCATTATGTAACATTTTAAAATTATGCTTTTCTAACATTAAGTGGTTAGCATAATAATAATCAGTTTATTGTTTAGAGTAACGTCTTTTATGTTCATTAAACCTAGTAGATAAAGATCTTTCTGTTTGTCCAATATAAACTTTTGTACACGATTCGCACTCAATTAGGAATTTATTTAATTAGATTTTTGGAGGGCCATTTTTATTACCTTAGTAGATTTTGCGACATGCAATTACAGACTACCTTATATACATGTTTGTTACCAATTCACGGCTCCTCTTTTGGATGAAAACGAAACCTTATGCACAATTCGGTTATGTTTGATCAAGAACATTTTCACCTTTTTGATTTGGTTAGTAAATTCCTCGGTAACAACACCTGAAATTTTTAGATACTACAAACGCACAATGTGGTTTCAATATTATCTTTTGGCATTATTGGTTCTTCATTTCTGAAAATGCCACGAAAAATGTTTTTATATATACCCAGACGAGTAAACCAAATTTTCTCGTCCCTTCACGATGCTAGGATATTTATAAACCTTGCTAGACAGTTGTTTCTCGCTAAACTCGAGGAAATTTACCTATGTAAACTATGTTTTATTTATATGACAACCGTATCTATCGAACCGAGTAAAAATTATATACCATGAAGTTAACTAAGCGTTACATTAGTTAGAAATTTAACTGAATGGAATAGGTCCTTTATGCAGGTTCATTGTTTTCTTACATTCTTCTACTTAAGTGCTTTTTTACACCTCCAAAGCCCTATTATTGTTTATACTTTTAACAAGTATTAAATGACTAATAACTATATTATGGTCATGTTCGAGTGCAAGTTGGGCAACACAAGATTTCTTATTTCTCCCATATGGCCAATATATTCTTTATATCTGATCTTTTAGTTTGGCCAATATGCCTTCGATCGCAGTCTTGACTGAACTAATTTCATAAATCTCCGACTTTTCATGGTAATCTAAATACTTTATCGTTTGGATATGGTTCGTAGACTACCTTAATGTCCACTTTTTTCAATATCTTGCCCAGCCTTCGTGTTAACTAGACCTCAAACGTATTACCATAAATTTATTTTTGTTCATTTTTTTTTCGAAGTCGAAGTTTCTTTCAATAATTGTCTACATTTATGTTTTCTAATTAATTTCTCTACAATATTCTTATTATGAAAGTTACTTAATTTATCGACCATAAAATTTTAACTAGCCATCTTATTATGAAAGCTACGATTCGAATCGTTATGAATGTATCTCAAAGTGGTGATGTTTTTTTTCTACAAACATTAAAATCTCATGTATTTTTGTTGTTCTTGCCTAATACAACAACCAATAATGGTATTCTATCAATGTTTTCATATGTAAATGTTATGGCTTCGGATTTACCATTTAAGTTCTTAACAAAATCTTCAAAGTTTTAATTTTTTTAATTGAAAATTGCAAAAAATCACACATATCTTAGTCAAATCCTCGAAAGTAACCGAATTTATGCTTTACCTTGCTCTCAAATTTGCTCATGAATAAGTTGGCTGAGACCTGTGACAGAGGATTGTCCATTGCGGTTCCGTCTTGTTGTTCGTAAAATGTACTATTAAGCTGAAAACAATTTTCTTTTATACTTAATCTTGTTTGGAAGATACACTCTGAAACAATCTTGTTACTGGAACCGCTCTCCAGTAACGTTTTGAGCTATTTCAAGGTATGCAGAATCGGTACACTCGGAAACAAGGATGAAATGATCAGGACCCCAAAACCTTAATTTCCTATAAATGTGTGTTTTAGACTTTTCTTATAAATTGTGTTGATTTAGTCAAAGAATATGAATGTAGTTGATTTGGTAGATTTTCAAATTCCTTTGCTAACCATTTTGTCAAGTTGAATGTGGTGGTGTCAAGAATCAATGGCAGATACAATTGGTCTTATTGATTTTCCTGGCTGATGCATTTTTGGTAAAGCATATAATCTTGGCAGTTTTGGATTTAAAATATGTAATTTGTTTTTCAGAGAAAGAAAAATTAAGCTGCTAGAATATTTCAATGTATCTCTGATTTCATTAACCACTTTTAATAATGGATTCCTATTTATAAGTTTATATGGACCCTCTTCATAATTTTTTAACACGTTCAAATAGTCAGATTAATTATTATAACCTTCCATTACTACAACCTTATTCCTCTTATCTAATTTTAAATAAAAACAATCCTTTTCTCGCAGACGTTTGACGACCTTGGAAACCTTTGACATATTTTTTCAACTTTTATTTGATTTTTTTTTTAAATTTTACCTATACATGACTCTCTAATGAAAGCTTTGGAAATCGCCAGTAAGTGTTTAATACCAGTTTCAATACCGCCTACCATATCCTCTAACGCATTGCAGGAGGTCGCTAATACAAAATTGAGACCATTAGTTAAGAGACCTAGTTGTTTCTCATTTATGTCTTCTCCAGATATTCCTTGAGGAACAAGATCGCTATACCTAACGGCATATAATTTTCATTTAGAGCATTGTGTCAAGGACAAGGTCTACGTGATCCAGAAAATATTACTGAGATGAAACTGAGAAATCAATTAGATATATCTCGAATTCCAATAGAAATATTAAGTCGTGTATGGACTAATGTGCAGTTGAGATTGGAAAAGTGGTTACTCTGAAAAAAAAACTTTTAGGTGTTATTTTTATAAAATTATCGGGCGGTTGGCATCTGCAATAATTTGGCGACTCGGAGGTCACAATGCAGCATCGCTTGTTACTGTTAGAACTTGGGGGGTAACCTTTTCGAAGAGAGACCAGGCTTGGGTATTGCATTTCAACAGGCAATAGTATAAAATCCGAAAAGGAATGTAATTAGTTACGCCAGTTCAGGGCTAGGTAAGGCCTGATGTCTTGTAAGAGGCATTCTACGTTGGTCACTCGCCAGTCGGTAGGTTTCTTGCAAGACTTAAAATTAAGCACAAACCAAGGGTTGATAAGGTTAATCGGTAGCTGATGGACGGGGTTTGGAGCCCACGTGAAGCTGTAGGTCCAGTCGCTAAATAGTGACAGTTACTTGTGTGCCTCTAATTGTACTCTAATCATTACTTTTTATAAAATGAAATGCTTTATTTGTTATTGTCGCTTCCTCGCGTCACTTTCATATACGATAATAGGTCAACTAATCCTATTTATCTCTGTAACTTATCATATTTCTAAATAAAGTTTTGATTAGTTGCTCAGTTTTTAGATCTCTCATTTCTCTTTCACACCTTGTAAATTAACATTTTAGTCAGAGCGTAGGCTTTTTCGTTTTCTTGGCATTTAGACGCGATGCTGTTGCACATTGCATGTATAAGCTATAATCGAAAATTTGATAAACACCTTATAAATAAACGACGATACGAAATATTTAATAAAGGCGTCAGAACGACGATCGGTGCCGTCTCGAAATTGATAAACCCGTTCTTGCAGTATATGATTCGGTGCAGCGAATGCGCGTTACGAAATCCCTAGAAATCCGAAAGATTTGTCTGATTTAACAGAGATTTGCGCATATGTAACGAACCTTAATTGTATGGAAGCAAGATGAAATAGAGATTGTATAGTGTGATTTTTTAGTGCATCCGAACTTTAAATTTAAATAAAACTACCAAATTAGATGCCTTGAAACTATTTATTTAATGTGAAATAACATTTAATGGCATTAATGTTTATAACCAATTTCGGATTAAATTGTCTGAGTTATATCGTCATATACCAAAGATTTAACATAACCTCAAAAAAATAATATAAAGGCTTTAAATCACATGATTGGCAATTAAAAAGTCCATTCCTCGAATTAATTTTCTCACCGAATTATTCCCTGATGTTGGAACCACATCTCCTCCAGATCAATATAATTCAAATTCAGAATTAAATAATCCACGTAGTCGAAAAACACAGCCCAACTTCCTGCGAACAGCAAATTGATAAATTTACATCTTCATCAACATTGTTAGCAATAGCGGCGATATTTTCTTTGGAACGCACAGTTTTTGTCTTGTTTTTGTTTTAATATCAAGCAGCATGAAATACGTTCAAAATTTGTCGATAATTCGGCGGATACATCACGAAGTGCTCTATTGACGCACAGAACACTGATTTTGATAATAAATTTAGACAGTTTACAGGCGTTGTTCTGATGTTAAATGTCCCATGATGATTTACTAGACTATAGAGACCCATACTTATAGACTTGTGCACGAACTCACAAGCTGTCAAACAATTTGTTTGACAGCGACACCTATCAGAAGTTCAGACTCACTAAAAAGTCACACTTTTTTATGTAGACTGACTCTCGTATGGGTTTTCGTAACTTGATTAATTAATGACAAGTAAATCAATACAAAAAAAAAACAATATGTTACAAGCATCTTAACTAAAGAAGATAGAACTGCAATATGTGAAAAAGTTATATTTGTAAATGTTGATTAATGACCATGTTGAAATAAAGCAGATCAAAAGCTATAAATAATTACATAGATGTAAACAGTCTAGGCGAAATAGAAATTACACAAAGAATACATAACAGCAGGAAATTTATATTAATAATAAAATTTATAATTATGTTTTAATTTAACAAATATACAGCGACATTTATATAAGAAGGCAAAGCTACTGAGCTCGTTAATCCTTAACTTTAATGTTCACTTTTTTTAATTATATTGCTGTAAAACAGATAATAAAATGAAATGAAATGAATGGTGACGTATAAACTAACATTAAAACAAGATAATAAAAAAAAGTTAATACTATATAACATTAACAAAGCATGACACAGATCAATAAATTTACACTTTTTTTTGAGGTAACATTAATGAAAATAGGTGTATATGAAAAAAAATCCGAAAAGTGATAAGCTAATTACTGTAACACGTGCATTTTTTCTGTTACAAGGGGTCGGTGGAGGAAAAAAAAAGGGGAGATGACATATTTGTACAACATAATATTTATTTAATATAAATATGTAACATATGTTAAATCTATGCCAAAGATTACTGAGGATTTTGTGAATAAAATATATTGCATGAGATTTCATACAGCAACAAAAATTTTCATTTTTCCTCTTGTGTTCTATAACATCTCATTTTAAAAACCAGCAGTAGTCGCCCAACATAGATGGGTTACAGAGTCCCTGGTATCTTGCTTCCATTGTTCTGATGTCCTGGTGAAAACTCTGGCCTTTACGGCACGTCGTCGATTACGACACCCAAAGTTTCTAGAAAGAATCCAAATTGAAGTTTAAAAAAATATTTTTAACGACAAGCGACACCTAGTATTTCATTGTTGCCCACCAATTATTTCATTATATTTATAAAATACTTCCAAGTTGCCAATTCATTTTCATTTAATTTTTCTTGAAAATGGAAATCACCTAGAAGCTTCGTTATTTGAGGTTCAATAAATATGCCTTCTTTTAGTTTTGCATCACTTAATTGAGAAAATACTTATTTTAGGTATTTGTAACCATTACCTTCTTTGTACATGATCAATAGAACAAGTTTAATATGGAAAGCCGGAAGAAGTTATCTTTTTTAGGTTAACAAGGAGGGCATATTTTATGTTTGAAGTACAAGGTTCGAAAGAAGTTCTATGAAGTTCTAAATAATTTTGGAGGGAGTGGAATAGATGGTGGTCAGACGGTGCGATGTCTGGTGAGTAATGTGGATGAGACAAGACCAGTGGCCGCTGATGGGTTTTAAAAGAGGAAGGGCGTAGAAGAAAATAGTGCTACTGATGATTTTTTTTTGCTTTCCTCTTCCTTCTTTTTACTTTTCGTGCTATTGAAACCCTATACAGGAGGTGAACCAGGAAAATGAGTAAAAGGAAAGAAACTGAACGGAAATAAAATATGGCGTTTTGCTCTAAAAAACTGTTTACTGTGATAAATGTTGGAGGGGCAGCGCCCCAAAGCCCTCCCTCACGAGCCCGCATTGGACAAAACATCCCAATTGAAGCTCAACAAAGCGGTTTCTTTTAATCTTCTGTATTTTGTTACCGATTCCTTTCACTGTCATTAAAAACTAATTGTCAATGTAAGTATCATTGACATATACAAAAATATATTTACTTCCTATCTTTTCAGAATTTATAGAAATTAATTTAATTTATTTTTAGATTCGTTTTGAAAACGGGAGGAGAATACTTCCCGAAGCGTTAACGTTAAAAGTTTCTATATTTTTTTAGAACATTTTTTATATTTTAAAAATTTAGTTCGTTAGGCAAATTTACTACAAAAAAGAATCACTGAGAAATTTGTCTCAGTTTGGATTTTTGTTTTTTATCCAGTGATTCTTTATTCACATAAGAACAGTTTCCATACAAGTTTCCGCAGAATTTTACAATCGCTCAAAAAAAGCTCGCGTTGATTGGTGCAAGGAAATGCTCAAAAATACAATCGTGGTGCGTCAAACATAGGCGAGGAATCTTGGATCTATGCGTATGAGCCCAAAAGTAAACTGCAGTCGACAGTATGGGTCTTCCAAAATGAGACAAAAAATAACAACCAGCGACTCAGGATCATTCTTCACCATGATAACGTGCGCTCTTACACATCGGATCGAACAATTCAATATTTGACTGGTCAAAATATTGATGATAATTGATGTGTCATCCGCGGTATAGTCTTGATTTGACATTCAGTAATTTCTTTTTGTTCCCGTTCGTAAAGAATAAACTACGTGGTCAACGATTTTTGACGCCAGAAAAAGCCGTTGATTCATTCAAAATGCATGTTTTAGAGATACCTCAATCGGAATGGAAACATTGCTATGGAAATTGGTTCAGACGTATGCAAAAGTGTATCGATCATCGCAGAGAATATTTTGAAAAACAATAAAGCCATTTTCAATTATAAATTTTTTTTTTATTTATTATTAGGGAAACATAAATAGCATGTACTTGACTAACTGAAGGGAAATCAAAGTGAAACTGAAAGTAAACATTGTAAAACCCAATACATCGCAATGTATTCTATCAATGTACTCTAAGGAGTTCAAACTTGTATTGAAGATGCTCCAGATGTTGGCTTGCTTCCCTTCAAAAGGGGAAGGCAACACTGTTTCCGAAATCAAACGGTACACCATCAGTAACTCTACACCACCACTAATATTTTACTTTAAGGCCAATATATCTTCACGTAGATTAGCTACTAGCTACTGGTTAATTCTTAACTTTAGGGTTTACTTTTTTTAATTATATTGCTGTAAAAAAATGAAATGAAATGAATCATAACGCACAAACTAACATTGAAACAAGAAAATCAAATAAACAAATTTAATACTACTTAACATTAATAAAGCAATGATTAAAATAGGAACAAAAATTAATTACATGTTAATTATATTAACAATAATTAAAATAGGAATATATACCTTACTGTCGAGCTAAATAGAAATATTTTATTATATTTTAAGAAATTTCCTTAATAGAAAAAAAATCGAAAATAGTTTATATAAATATTTAGTGGGTTTATTTTGTAATTTCCAATATTATATACAACTTTTTTCCAATGAAGTGGTAGGTCTATAATGCCTTTTTGTTAAACATTCCGTAAGTTGGATTTGATTAAATATAAAACAATTACAAATGTGGTTTGTAGATTTTGTACATAGTGCTTATGATTTATTTAGTCGTAAGGCTTGGAATAATCGAAGCAAAACCGAATCAAGAAGAAATTTCAAAGCCATCGAGTCATATCGTCAGTAAGATTTAGCATGGTGATGTTGGTACTATGTCATGTCTCTTAAGCAAGCCCGACTATTAAGCTAGTATAATCATGCTTCCTGTAAAAAAATACTAATTTGGATATACATTTCACTTTCTAGAAATAGTTATTTTAATAATAAGATGGTCACTGGACTCACGCCAATTTCTAAGAAAATACCCACATTAATAGTATGATAAGTAATAGCAACGATATAAGTAGTATGATCAAGAATCTTAGACAATCATAGATTTTGTTTTTTCCACTACTATTAGATTTTATTGAATCAACAACAGCACGTAGTACCTAACTATACCAGCATAAAGTACCTAACTATATCCAAACTCATTTTGGTGATATCGAAATACGAAGCTTGATCAATAAGCACCCGTGTTTGAAATAAAGACGTAATTTTTTTCATAAATTTATTTTTATTTTTCAACGTAGTCTCCTTTTAGTTCTTTACACTTTTCTAAGCGTTTCTCCAACTGTTTTAAGTAGTCTAAAAAATACGATTTTTTAAACTCTACCAAATACGCTTTTGTCTCGGTGATAACCCCTTCATTTGAGCTGCATTTTTCCCTGCGAGCCATGTTTTCAAGTTAGGGAACACAAAAAAAGTTGCTGGGTGCTAGGTCGAGCGAGCAAGGTGGGTGCGGTAGCAATTCTTATCGCAGTGCATGCAATTTGGCTGCGATAATTCAAGATGAATGGGCCAGTGCATTATCGTGATGGAAGAGCACTTTTTCTTAGCCAAATAAGGCTGTGCCTCCTTCAACTTCTTAACGAATCTGTCCAACAACTCACTGTAGTACTCCCCTGAGGCATCCGTGAGGATTATTCTTTTGGAATCCCAAGAAATCGTGGCCATAACCCTTCCGGCTGATGGAACCGTTTTTGCCCTTCTTCGGAGCAGATTCACTCGGAAAAATCCATTGATATTGACTGTTTCTTGGTCCCTGGCGTGTAATATTGTATCCAGGTTTTATCAACTACTCGACGTAAAAATTCCTGCGGAATTCGTTTTTTTCGATTTTTGTTAGTCGTACCCGCTTGTTGTCCACCGTGAGCAATCGCGCACCCATCGCGCCGGCACTTTCCTATCTTATCATTAGATAGATTTTAATTGCTGTTCCGTACGAGACACCTACGGCCTCAACTACTTCATCGAAAACATAACCACTCGTTGAACGACCACGCTTAAACTTGTTAAATCAATATCTCCCGGCATATTTCTCGCATGATTTTCCATTCACAGTTTAAAAAAAAAACGAATTACGGATCGATATTGCTCTTTTTCCATTTTATCGAGAAATACAAAACACGAATGATGCACCTGTCAAAAAAAATAACCTATAAATTTATCTGACATTCAGCATGAGGTTATTGAAGAGGTTAATGAATTACGGATCGATATTGCTCTTTTTCCGTTTTATCGAGAAATACAAAACAAGAATCGCCATCGTTAACGCCTCGTTAACATGATCTGTTATCAAAGACGAGTATTTTTTGATCAATCCTCGTATTTTATTAACTAACAAGAAGAAGAACATGAACGACAAGAAATAGAAAAGACTATAGTTAAGATAGTGCTTGGTTACGACTCACAGCAGTTAAAATAAGAAGCGCTGGGTCTTCTAAATTGGGTTGGAAAACGAATGAAGAAGTAAGATATCGCATGAATGCGAAAAAGGCAGTGGTTTATTCCGATTGAATAAATTATGGCATAATATACTCATGGCTGCATTACCCATGAGTTGCCTTTCATTTGCTGTAGTTTTTTATCCAATCAACGGAAGCCATTATATTATATTGTATGTAATATATAAAATATATCTTCAAATACATCTCTATACGGCAGAGTCAAAATAGCTATTTAGCTTAATTTTACTAATATAGAACTTTCCAAAAAAATAGGGACATTGATATAAACAACTTAATCATATTCCTTCAATTAGAGCATCGTTTCTCAATCTTTTTAGAGTCTCCTCACTACAATATGTTAATTTGGCGTTTATCAAAGTTTAACATAGGTCGGTTAACACGGCAACGATTCGTTCTTTTTTCAGTATTGTGATTTATGAAGAATCGTTTTTATTTTTAAATGGTTTATAAACTCCTACGAGCGTGTTTACACGCTTACGAATCGTAAAAAAAAAGAATCATCTATTTGTCTTTGTATTAAATGACCAACCATCAATGACGAATCTGTTTGTGAATGGGCCGTTAGACTTATACCGAAATACGCACACAGCCATAAATATCGAACTACAAGACTTTTGGTTTCTTAATTTTGCCAGTTAGAACCTGTACCCTGCACTTGCATACATTTGTAAAATGCCCAGCCCGCGCATTTCGCGCCACCCACCCGCGCATGTCGGATCACTCGTCCTGAGCGCGCTTAGACAGGTTCATATATGATAGGCACTTTGGTAATAAAAACAAAGGAACGAGACGAAGAGTTTGGTTGTTAATTACGTTTTTTCGAAAATAAGTACTACGATGTCGATATACGACTACGCAGAAATGCGCTTGCTACAAAAAAGATGCCAGATAATTTACAAAATGTTCTCTCAAAAGCCGCAAAAATTGATAATATTATTAAAAGCCAACCATTGCAGACTAGATTGTTTTCCACATTACGTGAAGAAATGGATGCCAAATACAACTCACTGCTTTTCCATACTGATGTCGAGTGGTTGTCGAGGAAAATTTCTAACGAGGCTTTTTAAATTGCGAGATGAATTTTTGCAGATAAAAATAGCTCATTTCCAGAATTTTTACATTTTAAGATGGAGAAACTACTAGAACTAGTGTTATTACTGTTGTCTTACTTGAGTGATATATTTTCACATTTGTTTATAGGGACGTAACGAGAACATTTTACTAATGACAGACAAAGTCAATACCTTTATCAAGAACGTTGGTATTTGGATACACCTTGAAAAACGCAATTTTGATGCATTCACTTACTTATTACTTATTCTTCCTGGATGGTAAGTTGACCCGAAGGTCCTGACTTGTATTATCTGATTTTTTTCGGATGTCGCGACAATGTCGTTTATCCGGAGGGCTTATTTGCCATTCTTTAGGCAAAATTGTGATGACCGACGTGAGTGGTCACTCTGGGGCAACGGCCGGCAATGAAGCTGCCGTGGCTCTTATTAACGGATTGACCGAAATGGACGCCGTCGCTAGGAATTTGTCCAGTAGTCTGAACAGGAACGTCTGAAGCTCTGGAATGTCTGTCTCTAGGTGGATTTGCGCGTTCTCCCACTTTGTTGAGTTTGACAAGTCCCAGATAGTGAGCCGTTTTGACCCACTTGATCGGGACTCCGTGAATGAGGATATTCTGTGGATTATCGGCCGTCTTCGGGTAAAAAAGACAGCCTGGGTTTTGCTGTGATTGATTGCTAGTCGCCATTCGACTAGCCATCACGAGGCTTTCAGCGTCTGCCTTTGCAACCTGGATGGAATCACCCAGGGTGCGTGGGCCGACGTATAGAAAGCCGTATCATCAGCATAAAATGCAGTCTTCACGTGCAGAATCTTTGGAAAGTCCGCCATGTAGATATTGAAGATTACGGGGCAAGAGGGGAGCCTTGCGGTACTCCCGCTTCGATTCGCTGGACGGATGAAAGAGCACCATCGACGAGCACTTGGAATCTTGATCATCTTGACTATGAGTGCGAGAGGCCACACGCTGTTGAATGCTTGCGAGAGGTCTAGAAAGACAGCTCCCGTATGACGCCTTCTGTCAAACGTCTGCCTGAACTCCATCGAGAGACGCGCCGCCTGATGGACGGCTGGGTACCCCCTCCGGAAACCAAACGGTTCGTCCAGCAGAATGTTATTATCGGCAAGAACGCCGTTCAGAGTATGTAGAATTGATATTTCGGCGATCTTGCCAAGTGCGCTAAGCAAGCTGAGCTACTTGTACTACTGTACTACTGTAGCTACTTGGCTCCTGTGGGCTTTTTCCTTTTTTTAAGGATTACGATGATTTGGGCATGTTTTCATAGAGATGGACAATGTTGGAGTCTGAAAATTACGTTGACTATGTTAGTCAACTGCGCAATTTGCTTGTTAGGTAGTCGTTTCAGCTGCATTGGTGAGATGCGGTCGCGACCAGGACCTTTTCTGACTTTCAAACCTCGGATAATATCGTATATTATCTTTGACGAGACAATCAGGCTGATCAAGTAGCCGGGGTTAGGGGTTCCTTGGTATGAAAGGATTTCTTGCTTGAACTTGTCAACTTTATTCCTCTTCTCAAGTGAGGGTCGAGGAGAGGTCATCTGCTTTTGGTAGGTTACGGCAAAGAGCGCTCTCTACCCCGGTGACGGCGTGAGAATCACCCATCCTCAGGGGGGAACCGGGGCTCTCACCTTACCCACCACGAATTTGGCTGTTTTCCATAATGATCGATCAGCCGTGTCGATTGACATCAGGAAATCATCCCACCTGTCGTCTCTAAACTCGTGAAGAGCTCGTTGGAACTCTCTCTTGGCTTCGTTTACACGAAACTGGAGTTCAGGGTCGGCAGTCAAGTGATAGCGCTTGTAGAGCCGGTTTTTTATACGAATCTTCTCTTTTACCTCGAACGGGGTGTCCAAGGTAGTCTGAGTTGATTCTGGAGAAGTTTTAGTAGCCACTTGCGTGGCTGCTATTATGCCATGGGTTAATTTTTCGACCGCATCTTCAAGCTGCTGAACGTTACCAATATGCGGGTTTGGCCCGCCGTCCTGCAAATGCTGCTGAAAAATGCTCCAACAGATATTAGTCTTCTTTCTCGGCGGGAAGGTATCCACCTTGGTGCCGATTGTTAGCACTACCGGGTAGTGATCCGAGGTAAGCTCATGGACAACCTGGACTTCGCATTGATTCGTTAGATTCTTTACAATAAAGAAATCTAAGAAGCTGCGTAAGCGGGATAGTTCATCTGGAACAAGGAGGTTCAGCCCGTATCTTAACGCCAAAGATAACAGATCAGCTCCTCTCCTGTTTGTCAGATCCGAACCCCACCATCGGTTATGGGCTCCAATGATGAATGGAGCCTTATTATTCAGGAGTCTGCCAACTTCACCTGAATCGAATTTGTGGCAAGCTCTCTGGTACCATGAAGATAGGTTAACCAGTTTACCTTCCAGAGCCACCTGCACAGACATGACTTCTGAGGAAGTAAGGCCCGTCGGAGGCAGCTGGTTGTGTCTGATTCCTCTCTTAACGAGAATCATCAGACCGCTCCCCGCTCCGCCGAGCCTGTCCTCCCTGTAACAGAAGAAATTCCTCACACCGAACCGTTCGCTCGGTTTAAGGAATGTCTCCTGTATCAGAGCCACGTCTATGCAGTGATCTTTCAGAAACGCCGTGAGTTCCAATTTTTTCCCGTTCAGAGAATTGGAATTTTATGTTACAACCCGCAATGAATTTTTATTATTCATTGCTGATTTGGAACATGACTAGTACAGCATTTAGCTGCTCTTGGACCATAGCAGCCATCTGCTGCATCATTTGCTACATCATTACCGTGAAGTTCGGTAACTGAATTATTGGAGCCTCCGTCCTAGGAGCGGGCATTGGGGGAGCAATCGGCGCGGAAGCCGGTGCTTTATTATTGTTTTGTGTCCTCCAAACGAAAGTTGGGGGTGGAATTTTTGGCGGAGGTTTAGATGGAGTATTCGATTGATTTTTCTTTCCCTCACCCTTGTTCGGGGGTCTTTGGGGACAAGCTTTGGAGTTGGCCGGTTGCGGACTTGCTCAGTTGGCACATTTAGCCGGAGCGTTCTTCGGCTTTTTGCATTCTTTTGAAGTGTGATTGGCTGCACACTTCATGCATTTAGGAGGCATGTGGCATTTCTTTGCCATGTGCCCGAAGACCTGGCAGTTGTAACACTACGAGATCTCCCCATTGGACTTGATATTTTCCAACTTTATCTTCTGGTGGACCAGGTAGTTGATGTTATGAATCCCCTTTTGATCTTTGGGGAGGATCACATATACTAGAGCAAGCGGTTGCCCCTCCTTATTCTTCCACCTCTAAATTTTCGAGGGGGTGAATCCTAGTTCGACAAGTTCCCCGCGGATTTCCTGTTCCGAAACCGTTTCCACGATGTTCCGGAGTAATACGTGTAATTGCTTTTCACTCTTCGAACAGAAGGTGTGATAAGCAATTGATTCCTTTTCTAGGAAGGCCGTGAGCTTGCGATAGTCGTCAGCTGTCTTTGGCTGAATCTTCACCCCTTTTGGGCGGTTCAGCACCTTGTACGTGCCTATTTTTTCTTTGGCTATGAAGGTCATTACCTTCATATAATGATTGGCGTCGCTGTTGGGGTACCACTTGGACCTGCCTCTCCGGCGGTCTTTTTCCTTGGCGTCTGCTCTTGGCTCTTTTCCTCTTCGGAGGAATGTCTGGATCGTTTTGTGCGACACCATTTCTTGGCCACGCACGTCTTGAAGTCGGAATCGGACGATTCTCTACCGATGGAGACAATTTCGCCTTCGCTGACCTCGTGATTCAACTTGGGGGTAACAGTATCCGTTTTAACCGGGGAAAGAATTCCTTTTGGGGTTTGAGAGGCGGGAAGTCGCTGTCGTCGATCAGCATACCCGTGTCCAAATCCATATTTAACTCAGCCGGGCGGGCGGTCTCTCGGGCGGTCTCCGGGCCGGCGGGCGGTTGGTGCGGGCGGTCTCCTGCTCGTTTTTGTCGATTTTAGCTGCTAAATCGGCTATTTGTTTTTTAAGGCCTTTGATTAGCTCCTTGAGCTCAAAAACCATCTCATTGAGACCGTGGTTGTCGCGATGCGACTGT
The DNA here is from genome assembly GCA_031761425.1 of Cosmopolites sordidus. Lineage (NCBI taxonomy): Eukaryota > Metazoa > Arthropoda > Insecta > Coleoptera > Curculionidae > Cosmopolites > Cosmopolites sordidus. The sequence goes on along the minus strand of JARFXV010000662.1, from coordinate 172,154 downwards.
TCAAGCTCCTCCTGGAGCCTTGCAATTACCTCGTCGGACCCGGAGGCCGGAGCCGATATCCGTGAAGCTAGGATAAAATGCCAATATCACCGGCACTCCCTCGAACACCTTGAATTTCTAAATAGACACCCGAAAGTGCCCAAAAGCGACGAAATAGCGACCCAAAAGTTCGAAAAATATGCCTTGTTGTGCCCCGAGACTAATCCTGCTGTAGGATTGTCGCGAATCCTCAAAAATAGTTCGCAAAATGCGGAAAAATTATTAAAAACCGTATAATATTAATTGTTTTTATAAAAATAATCAATATCACTGTAAAAAAAACCGTTGGTGACGTCACAATCAGGCCACCAAGCCGCCAGGTGTAGTTCGGTGTAGATAACCAATGGGAGCTCTTGAAAACAGTCCGTTCAGTACCAGCGCTCTGATTGGACTGGGATGCCTTCACTTTAACTTATTAACATTTTGTCCATCGAGCTATTAGGGAATCCCCGCCTTATTTTTAATGACAATTTCAGAAAAAATAATTATTATTTTTCTAAACGGATTTAGTAATTCGTGTATTAAAGTCTTACAAATCTATACAAAAAGTTTCTATAATTTTAATTGCGAGTGAATCATAAAATTGCGGCGATTTCCTCACTGCGCGACTAATTTTGCAATCAAAATTTGACGTGCAGCATTGCCACATATTGAAAACGTTCTTAGCTGTTTGAATCAGTTAAATAATATGGCGCCACGTAGTAAGTAAATAGTAGTTTATTTTATCGAAATTATTTATTTAAAGTAGAAAACATGTAAATAAAAAGCGAATAATTTGCTATAAGTTAGTGATAAATGTTTGGTGATGTTTAGAAGATAATTATAAATAATTTTAGGTAGCCTTGAACAAATTTACTACTAAGCACCAAATCACTTGTTTTGAACTGCTCGACACACGTTTCGCTAATCATGTTAGCATCATCAGGAGATGATTTAAACTGGATGTGATGTGTATGTAATGATGATGTTATCATGGTTAGCGAAACGTGCGTCGAGCAGTTCAAAAAAAGTGATTTGGTGTTTAGTGGTAAATCTGTTCAAGGTTAGTGTTTCACACCAAAGGTTCCAATAGAAGAATTGAATGTTATTAAGGTTAAATATTAGTATGCTTACTAAAACAAATTTAATTTTCTATATATTTTACGGTCACTTTTTTATTATAATTATTTATTATTTTAAACAAATCAATTAAAAATTCAAATAGCTTCTTTTTTGTTTGTTTAAAAATATGTGTTTTAAAAACTGTACTTGGTGACATTAAACATATCAGACATTTGGCAGTAGCTTGTTTTTTATTAATAAAGTAAGCATATTTATAAAATAATAAAAATTGTATAATGTTGTTTTTTTATTTTTATACTATTGGCATTTTGTTTAAATTTTTCTAAACTCTATATTCGAAAGTCTGTTGTTTTCACTGCAATCGCGTGGCAACATTGCACTAAAATTAACATTGCGGCGATTCGCTCACTACGCGACTAACGACGTTTCGTACAGGGTACGCAACGGACGAAGGGTTAAGATAAGTTATATCTTATATTACGGATTATATTACAAAATATTTTGGCTTTAGAAAATTTTTGTTAATGATCGCTTGTTGGAGAGCATGAAAACGTATTTAAGCGAATTGAAAATTCAGTTACTGGAATATTTTCCAGATAGCAACGATGATTTGTCGAAAAGATGGGTTTTCAATGCTTTTGATAAAAATGTTGTTGCAGCTGCTGAATTACCTATTGAGATTCACAACCAACTTATTGAAATATCGATATTGATCACCTTCCCTACTTCTTACTTATAAAAAAAAGCTTCTCGGCTATGGGGTCTTTAAAAGCTAATATAGAAATCGTCTGTTTTCACTGGAACATAATTAGCTTAGGAGTGTTTGAAAGGACGATCACGTATAGAAAAACTTTATAGAATTATACTATTACTAGTACTAGTACTAGTATAGTATATTACTATATTACTATTAAGTAATATAGAATAACTTTTAAGTAAGTAGTAATATTAAATTTTCTACCACTTGTTTTTAATTTAAAAATAATAATTTTTGTATTTAATTTTAATATAATAATGTTTCGTATACCGGTCTTATTTTTTGAACTCATTGCGACACCACATATTCCTAACGCGATCCCCCTAGGGAGGTAAACGATAAATTAGAATTACATAAAGTTAATTAATTGCACTTATTAAATATCTCTCATAACTTGACTAATCTAGAAAGGGCAGAATAATGAAATAAACGGCAGCAATATTTTGGTTATTTCCGAAATTAAAATTGCTGTAAAAATGGATTTTGGATAATATACCATAAATATTTCAATATTTGAAATAAAACTTTTATTAAAAATGAATACCCGGCTTCCACAGCAATATACTGATAACTAGAGATCGAAACTGCTATATTAGCCAGCGCCCTATATATCACTATATAACAGCCAGCCGCGTTATATATCACTATATAACAGCCAGCGCCCATCACTTCACATTATATATATATATATATATATATATATATATATATATATATATATATATATATATGTGTGTGTGTGTGTGTGTGTGTGTGTATATATGGTTAGTTGTTTGACCGGGAGGAAGCCCCACCCGTCCCGTACATTATTTTTGTCAGAAACAAACACTCCTATTTAACCACGCGTCCTATGACCTTGAGTAGCTTCCTCTCCAATTCTTTTGGTTAAAGCAAAACATTGATGTACCGGGATGTCTCCGCTTTGTTTTTAACATTCCCTGAAGCATTTCACTTTTATTTTTCTTATAGTTCCCACAAAAGTAAGATTAAAGGGAGCTTTCTATAAAATTTCTATTACTTCCAGGGACGGTTTTTGGTTAACTCTTTCACATAATGAGAAGCTAATGGTTCACCACCGATTGCTGTACCTTACCTTACTTTAATCATGTATTTGGTAGAAGAATTGCAAACCATGACAATTTTGACCCTTGCTCGGGCTTGTTCGGAATATACATTCTGAAACCGCATCGTCCGAGAAATCATAAGAGCTGTTCGTTAATGGTAAGATGCGATGCTGGTTGGTTGGATGCTGGTGTATATGACTCTTGGCAAATAGTTATAAATATATTCCATATTTCAGGAACAGGTGCATATGGATCAGTAAGTCTTCTTTTGGCTCTGAAAACGATAGAAAAACAAGGATTGTATTACAGTTATATATTAGTAAATTTATTTGTTTACCAACCTAGTTTGTTTGTTATCAAAACTTAGTGATTCTAAAACTCATGGAAGCTTTATAGTATGAACGTAAACGTGAGTTTCATCAAACAGCAGTCTGGCATTCAGGTGATTATTTTTCATCATAGTGGGGAAAATTAGCAGACCAATTAGAACTAAAATTTTATCCTTTGAAGTCTCAGATATTGTCGAATATTTGCTTTTATATTTCTCCGACTTGCACTGAATTTCTTGGTTAGTATAGGTAACTATTGTGTCTGAAATTGGGTCATAGATAAAGTGACGGAAAATATTCACGGGATTGCGAAGATCTTTATTCCTTTGGTATTAGGAATAAAATGAAGTATATTTCTTTTTGATATTCGTTTGGTTTATTTTGGGTGCTCAGTTCACCAACGGTGTACATTCTTCCCTTTTAAACGTTTAGAAAGCGATAATAAAATATTTGGATTTTGCAATTTGTTGCTAGCGGTATATCATCATCATCTGAATAAACACTGTCGTCATTATTCCCTATTATTGTTTAACTTTGCCTGCTCTAAATCGATCTCATTATTAGTCAACTCAAAGTTATATTCCGAATCGGAATCTGAATTTACTAACTCCACTTCGACAGCCTTTTCTTCAACTTCGCTGACTTCCAATTCCAATTCATCGCCATTATCGTCTGAAATATCGCCTGTCATAATACGTTTAATTTCTTTAGCTATTTCAGCATCTGTAAGTGTTTTTTTACTCAACGCCTTCTTACTTTACTTATTTGAAAAAAAATATCACCTAAAAAAGTATTTGTTTAAAATTTGCAATAATAGAGTATATGTAATGTAAAATGTAAAAGTATAATATGTAAAAGAACTGTATTGTAATGTGTAATGTAAAATATGAAAAAACTAATCGCCAGAAATAGTAAAACAAAACAATTCTATTGCATTTTCAAAACAGATAAACTTACGTTAATACCTGCCTATCGTCAAATTGACTACGCCTACCTCATGAACGACATAAATCAAACTAATCTGACAATTCTTTTGCATAGGCATGCAGAAGAGTAGTGGAGAGGAAGCTACTCAAGGTCATAGGACGCGTGGTTAAATAGGAGTGTTTACTTCCGACAAAAATAAAATGCTCGTCGTAAAATTTACGATAGTCTGACATTCTAGGGTTAAGCAATAACTTTGTCGGAACTCTCTTTTCTGCTCTCTTTTCTGGTAAATTGAAGTGATGGAGCAGCCCATTGCATGAAATGATGCATTCACTTATCTTTTCAACAACTTTAGTCTCTATTGATAGCAGATAAAAATGATACGTACATATATCGCATATTGAATTCTTGTCCTAAATTAAAATATATTATATGACACTGGTTTGGTAATTTATTAGTAAAACTCCGAACTAATGTTATCGTTAATTAAATAGAAACGTTGCAACGACCCTTTCAAGACGTTTCAGCTCCAGCTCGGGTCCAATAAACCCATTCCTACGGAGGCAGTTTCGGTGCAGCGAGAGTTAGTCAGCAAATCCCGAGAAATCCGAAGATTTGTCCGATTTACAAGAGATTTACGCACATGTGACGGGTCCTAATTGTGCGCATGCAAAGCAGAACGAAGACGGTATTATGTAGATTAACTTTGGAAACAGAACGACCCTTTTCCAAGATCCGGACCATTATGAATGCAGTTTTATTTCCATTCGGATCCGATTCATTCAAGCGATGCCGAATTAAACTTAAAGTATATTTCTTGAGCCAGAATAATGTTAGGGATTTAAATGGAAAACATTGTTTACCTCATATTTATTAATTTAAATGAATTTGAAAGCTTTTCATCGTTCATTTGGTTAGGGACCATTTACAAAGCACTGCATGTTTTTGGGTTTATTACGCTATACGACGTGTGTAAATAAATTAATGACAATGTTTTTTAATAATGTTTTTTAATACAACTGAAATTTCAATTTTATAATGTCTTTCTCAAAGGACTGTTGAAATTTTGCAAAAGTTTCCATCACACTGTGTCCGTGCACTGTAGAATAATCCGATTAACGAAAATAACTGCTACGTAGTAAGAGACGCAGACGCCAGTGGGCACTAGGGTCTTCCATGGGGGTGGTAGCGGATTCAAAGGCCAATGGGGGGTGGCCGTGACATCCTACTTATTAAAGAAATTAATATAATAAAATACTTTGAAAACACCTACTGTTTTCATGAATTTCAATATTTATCTAGCTATTCAAAATTGTTGTCTTATTGTTATCATTTAGGTAAGCAATAAAAATTTGAAATTAGCATTAGGTATACATATATCTATTGCTAATATTTGCTAAGTATTTGCAAGTTGATAAGCAAAGACGCGATTCATGCAGTTAATCATGTTTCGACACAAATTTGGGATCATGTAATGACTTGTTTACAGAGCAAGTGCACGGCATAACAAACAAGCAAAGACATACATGTTGATGCGTGCACGAAATCAAATCTATATAAGACAGGGATAGATCTAGGAATGTCTTATTATTTTAGTGTGCTTTGTCAATAATCCATATTCGTTAGAGATAAGTGACTAATGAGTGATAAGTCATTAGCGCCACTATTTTTATAACTATCTATATATCTAATAGGCCAATTTTGTATTTCAAAATGTTTGAATCTATGATGAAATGCCGGCAATACAGTATTGAGTATTTATAAAATGGGTTTATTCACTATCCAACGAACCAATCATTACCTATGTTTTTAATTTGGCAAAAAGTCGTTTCAAATAAAGTCTTTAAGCCTTCTAGGCTACAAGAACATTTTAATTAAATGCATTCTGATAAAAAGGACACAGATATATCCCATTTTCAAGGACTGGAAAAGAAATATTTAAAACAACCAACTATTTCGAACCTTTTTGCGTCGTCTTCGAAACAAGAATATGACGGACTAGAATCTTTATATAATATTTCAATCTTTATGTATTCATCTTAATATAATATTTCAATTGCAAAAGCAGGAAAACCACACACAATAGGCGATAATTAATCTTGCCGGCAGTCAAAGAGGTACTGTTCCTCTTTGACTGCCGATGATTGATAAAAACTGTTCTTCATCATTAGACCCCTTTAGATATCATTAGGAAAATTCCTCTGAGTAACAATTCAGTGTAAAGATGAGTAGATAATATGGCGAAAGACGTTGAAACATCATTACTTAAAGGCTTGCAAATTTTCCATTCAACTCAATAAATAAAATCTACCAAATAACGAACGACTACTCTTATCATGCGTTCGATTCATAAAAGAAGAAAAAAATTGTCAAGAGTTATAATTTGGTAAAAATTTGGAAACTGATACAAAGAGAGAATCGAATTTTATTACCATGAACAAGATTTTTCAAGAGAATTAAATTATTTTAGTAATATTTTGTCCCTGCTACCGATGGTGCTCCAGCAATGACAGGGCATCATAAGGGTTTCAGAGCGCATTTGAAACCAATAGTACCAAATGTACTCATTGTATATTATGTTATTCATCGTCAATAAGATTAGAAGCAATTCATTGAAGGACAGATTATTTGGCCAACTTTGAGTGAATTATGACAATTGCTTGCTGCTGTACATAGAAGTTCGTTGGCTCTAGAAGGTATTTGTCTGAATCGTTTTTTTTCAATCTATTTGACTCAGTACTGGACTTCCTTGAAAACAGAGATGAAAAATTGCACGGAAACCGGACTATATCCTAAAATGGCATCGCTTGTTTGACAGACATGTTTACAGGGCCGTCTTTACTCGGGGGTGCAAGGGGTCCGTGGCACTCGAGCGTAGAGTCCTAGAGGACGTCAGCCGACCGCCTTAAATCTTGTACTACCCTAACTCATAAGCATTAAATGTAATATATGATTCTAAAGTAATAAATAAATAAATGAAATAAATATTATATAGCGTTTTTTTTAGGGTTTGCAAGGGGAGGGCAGGCTGATTTTGGCACCCTAGCGTCGAATATGTTTAAGACGGCTCTGTCTGTTTAAAATAGTTACTGAAGTCAATTTACAATTGCAAGGTAACGAGTTGAATTTACTTAAAATAAAAAGTGTCATAACGGCTTTTGTGGGAATACTTCTTCTGTTCAAACGAAATCTCGGTAGAGGTGAATACAGCTACTTTCTCACATTATCAACAGTCTCTGGAAAATAGAAAGATTTACTTACTTACTGCCAACACTTGGATATTCTTCATATTGATTTTATGGAACGATTCCAGGATATTTTAAATATGAATGTACCGAATTGAGTTTTAGATCCCTTCGCAAATACAGATACAGCAGAATCATCAACTTTTGAAGAGGAACTTGTAGAACTAATAACTAACAAAGAACTAAAGGCAACATTGAGAAATGGATACCAAGAGTTCTGGCTTTAAAAATTAATACCAGCTCTTTACCTTGCATTGCGCTCCGCTCCGCTCCGCTTCTTCGCTTCACTTTCACATATGAAATTCTATATGAACTAATCCCAAATATCTCTAAGAAATATCTTGTGGGTATTAAACCTGCATTGGACTTATTTCATTCGTCTCAATTTTTATTTTAATTTTCAGCTTATTTTATGTGATATTTTGTCACCTAATTGCCTGTTTTCGTTCTGTTCCCAACCTAACTAACTATTTATTATCATGGGTGCATTATTAAATATTATTGTACATGTCCTGTTGCTAGTGCTTTCTGCTTTTATTAAAGGGTGTATTTTATAGGATTTGAGATCCATTACTTTTAAATCAGATTCAAAAAACCTAAATATCAAAAAACACTAATTTTAATGTGATTAAAGAAAATTTATTGTATTGAGTTAAATTTTCTCTCGTTAGAAAATAAAGCCACGAACCAACAAACCTCCGAGTTTATTTACAGACAAGATCTAAATTTTCATCTGCAATTCGGAAATCAAATATAAAGAAAATCTCACAACCGAAACTTTGACAATAAGTCTGGTTCAAGTTCCCGTAAGTCAAATAAAAACCTATTCGAATCTTTCGAGCGTACACGACAGTTGTTTGACATTGCTCTGCGAGTGTCGGCTAGTTGAGTTTTTGTTTTTGAAATGAGCATCGTCAGAATTTTAAGTAGTTTGCATTTCGTGATGATCTTTAACTAGTTAGCGAACAGAAACAAGATACAAAATGGTTTTTTTAGGAGTTTTAGATGTTTATTCAGCAGGTAAAAGTTATTATTTTATTGAAGCGGAACAAACTTTCCTAATATAAGATTTTATTATACTTTTATATATATTTTATATATATATATATATATATATATATATATATATATATATATATATATATATATATATATATATATATATATATATATATATGTATATCATCATCATCATCATCAGCCCGTATCGATCCACTGCAGGATGAAGCCCTCTTCAGCATGCTTCCAACCTTCACGGTCCTGGGCTTTCCTCTGCCACTCGGGTCCAATATACTTAACGATGTCATCAGTCCATCGTGCTTTCGGTCTTCTTCGCGGACGTTTGCGATCAAGCGGTATCCACTCCAGGATTGCCTTGGTCCATCTGTCGTCCTATCGCCTAGCTATATGGCCTGCCCATCTCCATTTCAACTGTTTTACTCTTCCAATGATGTCACAGACTTTTGTTTGTTCCCTGATCCATGCGCAGGACTTTCTGTCTCGTCTTGTAATGCCAAGCATACATCTTTCCATTCCCCTCTGTGCCACCCGAAGTTTTTGAATTGATTGCGATGTGAGTGTCCAGGTTTCACTTCCGTATGTCATAACGGGTAGAACGCACTGATCGAATACTTTTCTTTTCAGGCAAAGTGGGAGTCTGCTCTTAAACACTATGTTGAGCCTACCAAATGCCTGCCAGCCACATTTAACACGCCGTTCCACCTCCCGGGCGGTATTCCCCTCAATGGAAATCCTCTGCCCAAGATATACAAAGCTGTCCACAATCTCTAAATCCCTTCCTAAAACTGAAATTCTTCTGTCCTGAGCGAAGTTATTGAACATAACCTGACTCTTTTTCAGGTTTATTTTCAAGCCAAATGGTTCGCCAGCCCTTTGCAGTTCTTGTATGCGTCTTTGCAGCTCCTCTAGGTTTTGTGAAATGAGAATAATATCATCTGCAAATCTAAGATGGTTTAAGTTTGCACCATTGATCTTTACCCTTGTTTGAGACATTTTTCCTCTGGTGCTATTGAAGCAGCCGTTTGAAGTACATTGTTGGCGATTTCTTCATATTGAACTGATATTTTCACCTCCTCTGGATCTTGTAACGCAGCAAACCGGTTTGACAAAGCAATCTCAAAATCGCTTCCTCTCTCCAGCAGTTTTCCAGAATCCACCTTGCCCTTCTTTGATCTTACCATTTTTTCGCGCTCTTTTCGACAGTCAATCCGAACCCTTGCTCATACAATTCGGTGGTCACTTCCAACATTAAAATTGTTAAGGACAGTACAATTGGTAAATATTGTTTTATCGTTGGTCATGATGTGGTCAATTTCGCTTGTGAGCCCAGATGGACTTTTCCATGTCCATTTTCTGCTGATATTTTTCTTATAGAATGAATTCATAATATATAGTTCTTGTCCTTCAGCAAAATCAACTAATCTGTCACCTCTATTGTCTCGCTCACCAGTTCCATATGGGCCAGTTGCATTTTCGTCTGTTCTTGTTGTTCCAATTCTGGCATTAAAATCACCCATCAGGATTTTGTACCTACATTTCTCCTTGTATAAAAGCTGGGCCACATCATCATAAAATTCCTCAATTTCCTCATCTTTATGGCTTATAGTTGGTGCATAAGCTTGGACGATTTGAAGCCTAAACTTTTTATTCAGCTGAATGACGCATTGGGCTAATCGGTCGGATGTACTTTCAAATTTTACCACACTGTCCTTCAGCTTCCGATTGATGAGGAATCCCATTCCGCCACATCGGCCATTTTCCGTACCTCGAGTGTAGAGTACGTGTCCAGTTGGTTCCAGTTTGATTAACTCTTCACCCTTCCTTCGTGTTTCACAGAGCCCAATAATATCCCAATGTATGTTGTCAAGTTCGATTAACAGTTCTTGCAATCGGGCCTCTGTTTTCATAGTCCGTATATTTAACGTTGCAATGTAAAAAGTCCAAAAAAAAACAAACTTTCTTAATATAAGATTTTATTATACTTTTATATATATTTATATATATATATATATATATATATATATATATATATATATATATATATATATATATATATATATCACAGAGTCTCCATAGGTTGGGACATATTTCGTTTTTTGGCGATAGCATTCGGCTACATAAATTTTTCTCCGAGTTCTATATACCGTTGGAAAGGTAATATTCTTGGCTACACTTTTGCTGAAGAAAATTATTTCATAGCTTCAAAAATAGTTATTTGTCAATTTTTTGAACACGTGAATTTTGTGGTCCGTAGGTTGTGTCAGTTATAGAAATGCACAAAAGGGTTCAAAAAGTCAAATAATGACCCAAGATTTTCAACATTTATAGTCGATTTATTTATTTAAAAGGCCATGAAAAACACAATAAATAAAATCAAATATATGCTATAGTTTTCGTCAGAGTCGGAATTTTAGCAAGTCTGGTACCTGCAAGTCATATGTACACACATCATATGAAACGAAACGTTTTGATTGAATGGAAAGATACCTATTTTTGAAAACCAGATGTGATGTTCCTTGGAGTCAAGGCTACATCCAGAGTTTTGCAAACAAGTTCAGAGATGTGTCGAATATCCAATGTTTTTCCAACATTAGATTTTTGCCAACCGCTACAGTCGGTCTTGTAGTATGCCTTGGTTGGATCATAAACTGAACATTCAATGATTGCATTTTGTAAGAACATTGAGGTGGAAACGAAAGCATATGAACGCCGTTTTCCAATACCAGGTTAATTGCTTCAATAGTGTGCAATATTTGCTGCGCAATAGTTTGCGCGCAAATTCATAGGCTAATTGTTTCAATTCGAGTATGCTTAAGCCATAATAGATATGATAACATCGCACAAAATATTCGACCAAAGCTTCTTCTTGTTCGTTATTGAACACCTATGGAATCAAAAAACAATAATATAAAAAAATGTATTATACCACTACCGTGGTTACTACTGACAAGGCGCATTCTGCCAACTGAATTTTCGATCACTTTTTCAAGCCATTGGAGTGTTATGTCTGCAATTGTCGGAGTCATGTTGGCTTCCAAGACGTTAATAGTTGCTGGGTTACTGGCATAAACCAAAAAAAAATAATCTAAAGACGTTATATCACATGACCTTGGCGGCCAATTAACAGGTTCGTTCTTTGAAATAACTTTCTTACCGAATTGTTCCCTCACTAAATCGATTGTTGCGAAAACGTCCAACTTCCTGCGAACGGCGACGAATTGATAAATTGGAATTGGATCTTCATAAACCCTGCGAGCAACAGCGGTGATATTTTTTTCAAACGCACAGTTTTTGTTTAATATCGAGCAGAGTGTCATGCGTTCGGAATTTGTCGATGACACAATTATAATCTGATTCAACTCGGCGATTCTTAGCACTATCTGCCTTGGGCTACTCCAGCATATGCGACCTGCGTCATCCCGCTGCCGTAGGTAGTTGCTCCTTAGTCACCGACGAATGAGGCCCGTACTTGAAGCTATATGCCACGGCGAGGTATAATGTCATGGACTATAATCTGCCACACTGGTATAATACGGGATGGCAAACTTTGGCCTGACTCTGATCGTATCTCATCAGATGTCTCTTTGCGTCAGACTCGAGCCCAGCTGACGACGGCTGTTAGACCAGAAACCGGTCCTGGAAGGTACTTGTCTTGACGCGATTGTGGTGGCTGATTTGAAACGATCGGACACGTGGAATATGGCCGGGAGGTTTCTGTTGTTTTAATATCTCTCCCCACGGCCCCGTTATGCTATCATATATATATATATATATATATATATATATATATATATATATATATATATATATATGTTCAATAAAAAGCAATTAATTTGGAAATAAGGTCAACAAATCAAGGTCATTTCTTGAACAAAAAGCGAAACTATCCGACACCTACAGCACACTGTCAAACAAATGTCGAGTACGCCCCGAAAGATTTAAAACCGTTTTTATTTAACTTTGGTGGAAGTTGAACGTACGACTTATTATCAAAGTTTTGGTCGGTGGGATTTTCTCTAAATTCGGTTTTCCGAATAGCAGATGGGAATGGGATTTAATTCGCAAATACACCGCAGGTTCTGTGCATACGTGTTTTCGTTGTTTTGCTAAAGGAAATTGGAACGCGGCCTGTGGAATTACTTTTCAAATCTTTAGTAAAACTAGGGCATACTACTTTTATGTTTATGTTTTTTTATTTTTAGATATTAATTTGTCAAATATTTATTTGAAAGAAATTGATATTTTTATTTTTCAAAATATCGTATATTTTTATTGCTGTATGTTATACCAACATGAATGTTTTTAAAATATGCGTTATGTTGAAATTGAAATAGCTACAAGAGACAAATTAATTAAATAAATATAAATGGGTTCAGAAGAATCAACGATCTCTATGACCAGTTTTAGGTGATTCATAGAGGAGTAATAAGCAATAAGATTCAGACGGCAATATCACCTGACATCTGGTGCCTGATCTGCTTATATTAAATCAATATCATAAACATTAAATTATGTATACTCATATTCATATACTTAAGTGTCCGAAAAATTATTTGGTATTTTCCATTACTTACATTTTTAAAGTTTGTAAACGAAAATCTGTGTTGAATTAGTAATGTTTATTTGCAAATTATTAATGACTGTGCCAATTACAATGTTTACGTTTAAATTCAGTTTAATTTGTCTTCGGTTAATCAAGTTGATTGAAATTGAAAATGTCAATCGATAACTTGCCTCTATGCCACATAATGTTTTTTTTTTTATTTCAAAAAGAACAAGAGCGCTGTCCAAACAAAAAAGAAGGTTTGCATAGTATAACTAGGAGTTCTCTTGGGGAAACCACGAAACCACGCAAAAGTGGTTTGATCAAGCACTCATGTCGACGAAATAATGACCACAATAATCGAAGATCCACGCACCACGGTCCGTGAAATAGCAGATTAGTTAAATATTGACAAGTCGACCATTTTTGAATATCAAAAAAAAAAATAGATGCGTCTGTCAATACGATGTGTGGGTCTGCTGCAAAATCTACTGAACTGAATCTAGTCGTGGAATCTTTTGCGGAAAAAAAATTCTGTGGCTCCATTTTTGAAGCGGATGGTAAAAAAAGTCGAGATTATTTTTGGAACATTGATGAGAATGCCCTTTTTGCGTTTCATTTAGGTGGTTATTAAAACACGTTTTTACAGAAATGGACTAGCACGTCCTATTTTCACGCACTGCTTCTCCTTTATATCATGGGCTCATTGAAATTAATTGTACCTGATTTTGGAAATATCTGCGAACATTTAAGGGCAGTTTTATTGTTGTCTATACTTTAGTTTGTTTTTGTCTCGTTTACAATAAGTCGATTTTATATAAAATTACAAGTTCTAGTCATCGATTTTGCAAAAATCCAGCGGATATGTTTTGTTTTATATGAGAACGATTTATTTTAAAGTCACAACTTAAATCTATATCCGAGGAAGTCAAAAAGTCTATGTTTTAAGTGCCCAATTGGTGATAAAAGGAGCGGAGATAAAATTTGCCTCTTCATGTTTGAAGTGTGAATTGTCACGTAAATTTAGTGCAGTGGATGCATTGCAAGAAACAATCTATGGTGTGGAGAGAAGGTACTGACCATGTAAGTGAATGCTACTTTTGTATCACTAAAACAGAAGGGATTTCAAAAAAGCAAATGGACAAAATTTAGTATCCAAATGTGTTTTCTGCACTTAGGCCAGTTCCTCATTGCCAGGAACTACATGTTTCCCGCTGATTCTAATTCTTTATCAAGATCTGATCCACAACTTCCTGACAACACCAATTGTGACCCTACATTTTTAACAATAACCAATGAATCTCACTTAATAACTCAGAATAAAATAAATGATTTGGTACATAACCTGGGATTGTCAAACCAAAAAACTTATTGGTTCCAGACTTCAATAATGGGACCTGTTAGATAAAAATGCAAGTGTTTCACTTTACCGAAAACGGAATGTTACAGTTTGAAGTTTTTATAAAATGAAAGGATCGCTATGTGCCTGTTGTGATATTGATAATTTATTGAATGAGCTTAATATGGAATATGTACCTTCCTAGTGGCGTATTTCCACATATTCGTGGAAATACAGCCCAAAAGCAAAATCCCATCTATTCCTGTAGTGCATTGAGTAACAATGAAAGAAACCTATGAAAACTTATCAACCACACTAAATCGCGTTAAATATGAACGGAATAAGTAGGATATTTGTGGGGATTTAAAAGTGATAGAAAGGGCAAATTGGGTTCAGTAAACGATAAGCAAGGAGAGAGGTTTGGCCCTGGCAAGGACCAGGACATTATGATGATGGAAGTAAGATATCAAGGATGCTGAAACCTATCTATGTTTGGTAGCTACTGCTGGTTTTTAAAAAGAGATGATACTACAGAACATACGAGGAAAAAGCAAAAGTTTTTGTCGCTGCGTAACATCTCATGTAATATATTTATTAATCACATAATCCTCAGTAATGTATTTTCATAGATTTAACACGTTTTACATGTTTATATTAAATAAATATTATATTATAAAAATATGTCCTCCTTTTTATCCCCACCGACCACCATTAATTAGCTTATCATTTTAGGATATAGGACTACAACGTACTTCCTATGTACCTATTTTCACTAATGTTAGCTTAAAAAAGTGCAAACAACGTGCAACGAGACAAATCATGTGGGCCGAAGGACGCCTTTATCCGAAGAAAATTTAAACTCATACACTTTGCTTCTTCCACGCAACCAAACCATCAACACCGTCCTCTACTGTATACAATTAGATAGGTTGAAAACAACACTTGAAGGAAAAATGTCAGAATTAACAAATGGGAAAGGCGACGTGTTTCATGATGACAATGCACGACCACATGTTTTAATCAGGAACTGGCAAAAATTGTTGAGCTTCAATTTGGATGTTTTGCTCCATCCATCTTACTCACCTGGCACCGCACCCTCGGACTACTATTTATTCCGCTCCTTCCAAAACTGTTTAAATAGGAAATGTTTATTGGTAAAAAAATCTGTTGATATATTTTTTGGCAATTAAGATGCTAATTTTTGACAAAAAGGCATTAAGTACATACCACTATGTTAGTAAAAAGTTGTAAATGATAATTATAGTTACATAATACACTTAAACTCTCTTTCTAATATTCCTCTACTTCTATTATTTCTCTCTATCCCTACAAACTTTCCGGATAACCCGATATATATTTTTTTATTTTCTTTTTATTATATAAAATTCTCCTTCCTTTTTTCCCCGCAATTACAATTTGTTTTCGAGTATTTGACTATATTTTCTGACCATGTCCTGATAATGCTAACATGTTTAATTTTTCAACAGTTAACATTAATTTTCATTTTGAAAATAATTATTAATTTAAGCGAATAGTTACATATTTAATA
The DNA here is from genome assembly GCA_031761425.1 of Cosmopolites sordidus. NCBI lineage: Eukaryota > Metazoa > Arthropoda > Insecta > Coleoptera > Curculionidae > Cosmopolites > Cosmopolites sordidus. Next base: position 156,280 of record JARFXV010000662.1, on the reverse strand, counting down.
TTTTTAATAAATTTCAATTAATGGCAATTATTGTGTACCAAAATGGTGTGATTCATTTGTATATTGTAATACATAGAGTGTTGCCTTGTTTAAATGCCATATAATCTTCGTTCTTTAATGCTTACTTCTTTTTCTCTTGGTTTTAGAATATTGGAATTAGAATATCATTTTAAAGCGATTTAATTACTTCGAATTTTCATCAATTAATTGTTATTTTAAAGTAATTATTATCGAATATCAGATAATAAATATTAAAGAAACAATTACACAGATCAACAAACTTAAACTTTTTATGAGGTAACATTGATAAAAATAGGTGAATATGAAGTATTTTGTCTTGTCTATTCTGTCTTTGTCTTAAATCCGAAAATGATAAGCTAATTACTGTAACACGTACATTTGTTTTATTACAGGGGATCGAAAAAGGAAAAGGATTAATTTAATATAAACATGTAAAACATATTAAATCCACGCAAAAACATTACTGACGATTATATGAATAAAAAATGTATTACATGAGATATACAGCGACAAAAATTTTCACTTTTTCCTCTTGTGTTCTGTAGCATCAACTCTTTTTAAAAACCAACAGTACTTGCCCAACATAGATGGATTCTTGCATCCCTGATATCTTGCTTCCATCGTTCTGATATCCTAGTGAAACCTATCTCCTGGTTCGTCGTTTACTGCACTCAAATTTTCGGAAAAAATCCAAATGGGAATGTAAAAAATGCATTTTTAGGGACACGCAACACTTTAGTTTCTCATAGGCTTTTAAGAGTTCATCTATGAGGTTGTTATAGTTTTCATCTTTTTTTGTTGGCTAGAAATCCTTTCAATATACTTCCAAGCTGCCAATTCCTTTTTGTTTAATTTTTCTTAAAAATGGAAATCACCTAGAAGCTTCCTTATTTGAGGTCCAATTTATTAATTGGACCTCTTTTAGTCTTACTGTATGTGGTTTTGTTGTCCTACTGTCCTATAGACACAAAAAACAGCAATACTTTGTAAAACCCTCTTGAAGGCCTAGGGATGTACCTATCACTTTTAAATCCCCACAAATATCCCACTGATACTGTTTTTATTTAACGCGATTTAGTATGGTTGCTAAGTTGTCATAGGTTTCTTTCATTGTCACTGAATGGGCTAAAGGAATAGCTGGATTTTTGTTGCCAATATGAAGGAAGGCCGCTTTTAGGCTGTATTTCGACGAATTTATGAAAATTCGCCACTAGGAAGGTACATGGTCCATATTAAGTTTATTCATTAAACCTTCCATTTTATAAAAACTTGAAAATGTTACATTCCATTTTCCGTAAAGTGAAACATTTCCTTTTTATCTAACAGGTTCCACTATTAAAGTCTGGAACCAAGATGTTCCGATTTTTGTTTTGACAATTCCAGGTCACGTACCAAATCATATAATTCATTCTGAATTATTAAGTGAGGTTTACTGATAGCTGTTAAAAATGTTGGGTGACAACTGGTGTTCTCAGGAAGTTGTTTATGAGAAACATGTTATCCAGGTTTTAAGATTCCGCAATCGGTACAGGTAGTTCCTGGCTATGAGGAACTGGCCTAAATGTAGAAGGTAAATTTGGTTACTGAATTTTGCCCCTTTGCTTTTTTGAAATCCCTTCTGTTTTAGTAGTGATTCAAAAGTAGCAATCACTTACATGGTCTGTAGCTTCTCTCCACAATATAGGAACAGCAAACGGCATAGATTATTTTTGTAATGCATCCATTGCGCTAAATTTACGTGATAATTCACACAGCAACAATGAGTATCCAACTTTTATCTTGATCTTCAATTTGGCACTTAAAATATATAGAATAGGCTTTTTTTTAATTCCTTGGATTTAGATCTAGCTTGTGGCTTTTAAAGAAATCGTTCGCGTATATAACAAAACTTATCAGCTAGATTTTTGCAAAATCGACTACTAGAACCATTTTATATAAAATTTACTTAAACACTTCACTAAACTATAGAATACAACAAAACTGACCTTAAAGATTTGTAGAATACTGTGGAAATCCCCTCTACGGTATTGCGGTAATTTTTACATTGTCCAGTCCAAAGTCAAATACAAATAATTTGAAATACTCCATGATATGAAAGAGAAGTAGGTACTTGAAAATAAAACGTGCTAGGCCATTTCTGTGAAAAGGTGTTGTAAAACAACGTAAATGAAACACAAAAAGAGCATTCTCATCAATGTTACAGAAATTATGTCGACCTGCATTATTGCTTTTAAAAACAAGTGGCATAACATGGATAAAAATGGTATCAATGTATGCTCTTAGCATAAAACGATTTCATTGGTTCCACTTTTTATAAACATATTTTAGCTTCTGGAAATATAGTGGGCGTTCACATTTCTAAAATTATAAATAAAAAATCAACAATAGATCAAACGGGTTGGTGAAATTAGTATTAAATATTTTAAACATTATAATGATTTAAAAATTATAAGGATAATCATTTTAATATAGGTATTTCTTTTGCAGTCGGTATGGTTTTCGTCGTGTAGACTCCTACTCAGGACGTTTACGCGCAGGCTCTACAGGGTGGTCATTCGTGTTTGATCCAGCTGGACGACTGTGTTACTACTGGTCTATGATCGTATCATTGGCTTGTCTATATAATCTTTGGGTCATTATCTACCGGTTTGCCTTCAGGGAAATTGACGGTAAGTTATTTTTTTATTAATAATGAACTTACACATTAATTGTTACTGGGACATATGCATACAGAAACAATTGAGAGATAATAAAGGAATTTCTTAAAAGTGATCACCTCCCTTCAATATTTCTTTATACAAAATTAAATTTGCTTTTTATCTTACTAATCTTACTAATATTATAAATGTGAAAGTATGTTGGTTTCTGGATGTTTCTCCTTTAATCACAGTTGAATGGATGGAAGGATTCTAATACAATTTGGCATAGAAGTCGATTATGTGGTGGGATATGATATAGGGTACTTTCGATAACGCTATGTGGTTCCGGCGAAAGTTTACATCGATGCGCATATAGAGGTTATATCTATATCTATTTATCTATCTATATATATATATATATATATATATATATATATATATATATATATATATATATATATATATATATATATATATATCATCATCATCATCATCATCAGCCCGTATCGATCCACTGCAGGATGAAGGCCTCTTCAGCATGCTTCCAACCTTCACGGTCCTGGGCTTTCCTCTGCCACTCGGGTCCAATATACTTAACGATGTCATCAGTCCATCGTGCTTTCGGTCTTCTTCGCGGACGTTTGTGATCAAGCGGTATCCACTCCAGGATTGCCTTGGTCCATCTGTCGTCCCATCGCCTCGCTATATGGCCTGCCCATCTCCATTTCAACTGTTTTACTCTTCCAATGATGTCACAGACTTTTGTTTGTTCCCTGATCCATGCGCAGGACTTTCTGTCTCGTCTTGTAATGCCAAGCATACATCTTTCCATTCCCCTCTGTGCCACCCGAAGTTTTTGAATTGATTGCGATGTGAGTGTCCAGGTTTCACTTCCGTATGTCATAACGGGTAGAACGCACTGATCGAATACTTTTCTTTTCAGGCAAAGTGGGAGTCTGCTCTTAAACACTATGTTGAGCCTACCAAATGCCTGCCAGCCACATTTAACACGCCGTTCCACCTCCCGGGCGGTATTCCCCTCCATGGAAATCCTCTGCCCAAGATATACAAAGCTGTCCACAATCTCTAAATCCCTTCCTAAAACTGAAATTCTTCTGTCCTGAGCGAAGTTATTGAACATAACCTGACTCTTTTTCAGGTTTATTTTCAAGCCAAATGGTTCGCCAGCCCTTTGCAGTTCTTGTATGCGTCTTTGCAGCTCCTCTGGGTCTTGTGAAATGAGAATAATATCATCTGCAAATCTAAGATGGTTTAAGTTTGCACCATTGATCTTTATTGATATATATTGATATATATTGATATCATTGATATATATATATATATATATATATATATATATATATATATATATATATATATATATATATATATATATATATATATCTTTTGACATTGTAACGCTAAATATACGGACTATGAAAACGGAGGTCCGATTGCAAGAACTATTAATCGAACTTGACAACATACAATGGGATATTATTGGGCTCTGTGAAACACAAAGAAAGGGAGAAGAGTTAATCAAACTGGAACCAACTGGACACGTACTTTACATACGACTACGGAAAATAGCGGATGTGGCGGAATTCGATTCCTCATCAATCGAAAGCTGAAGGACAGTGTAGTAAAATTTGAAAGGACATCTGATCGACTAGCCCAATGCGTCGTTCAGCTGAATAAAAAGTTTAGGCTTCAAATCGTCCAAGTTTATGCACCAACTATAAGCCATAGGGATGAGGAAATTGAGGAATTTTATGATGATGTGGCCCAGCTTTTATACAAGGACAAAAATGTAGATACAAAATCCTGATGGGTGATTTTAATGCCAGAATTGGAACCACAAGAACTGACGAAAATGCAATTGGATCATATGGAACTGGTAGGCGTGATAGTAGAGGTGACAGAGTGGTTGATTTTGCTGAAGAACAAGAGCTATATATTATTAATTTGTTTTGTAAAAAAAATATCACCAGAAAATGGTCATGGAAAAGTCCATCTGGGCTCACAAGTGAAATTGACTACATCATGACCACCGATAAAACAATATTTACCAATTGTACTGTCCTTAACAATATTAATGTTGGAAGTGACCACCGAATGGTACGAGCAAAAGGTAGGATTAACTGTCGAAGAGAACGCGAAAGAATGGTAAGATCAAAGAAGCGCAAAGTGGATTCTGAGAAACTGCTGGAGAGAGGAAGCGATTTTGATATTGCTTTGTTAAACCGGTTTGCTGTGTTACAAGATCTGGAGGAAGTGGAACTATCAGTTCAATATGATGAAATCGTCAACAATGTGCATCAAACGGCTGCTTCAACAGCACCAGAAGAAAAATGTCTCAAACAGACAAAAATCTCCAGTGAGACCATTGATTTAATGAAGAAACTGCGGGCAATGAGAAATGCAGGTAGTCTTTTTGGCAAAATCGAGTACACTGAGCTCTGCAAAATTATAAGAAAACGCATTAGAGAGGACACGTGCCGATTCAACATGCAGCTAGTGCAAAAAACCCTGGAAGAAAACAAAGGAATTAACAAGGCTAAACAGAAGCTGAGAAATAAAAGAACGCAAATATATGCCTTAAGGCGTGAGGATGGCACAGGATGCGGGGCGCGTACTCAAATGTTAGAGGTTGTCAGAAAATTTTATTCCCAGTTATATGAAGATCAGAGCCAGTCAGGGACAGCAATACCCACGGAAGAACAATATATAATACCAGATATCCTAGCGGAGGAAGTAACAAATGCTATAGAATTGATGAAGAACGGCAAGGCTCCAGGAAAGGATAGTGTAACTGTCGAAATGCTAAAAGCTGGTGGTCGGACGTTACATAAAACACTGGCAAAATTATACTCAAAATGCCTTAAAGAACAAAAAGTACCTGACTTATGGAAAAATGCAGAAGTGATCCTTTTACATAAAAAAGGAGCACAGGAAGATTTAAAGAACTACCGTCCAATAAGCCTCTATCAGTGAAAGAAGAAACAGTGAAAGAAGAAAGAAGAAGAAACCCAGAAAGTTTTCACTAAGATAATTTCTAAAAGAATATTAAAAAAACTGAATGACGCACAACCAAGAGAACAAGCAGGATTCAGAAGTGGATTCAGTACAATGGATCACATCCAGGTTGTACAGCAGGTCATAGAAAGGCACAACGAATACACCATGCCACTGTGCTTGGCTTTTATCGACTACGAAAAAGCATTTGATTCCATCTCAAAGCATGCGATAATGGATGCACTGCTTAGTCAAGGTGTAGAGAGAGCCTATGTAAACCTATTAGAATCGATATATGATGGAGCTACAGCCACAATTCACCTTGATGATCTTGAAGTGGGAATTAATATAGAACGAGGTGTACGGCAGGGTGACGCAATATCGCCTATTCTTTTCTCGGCTGGCCTTGAAGAAGTATTCCGTAAACTGGATTGGGAACAGGATGGGGTAAAGATCAATGGTGCAAACTTAAACCATCTTAGATTTGCAGATGATATTATTCTCATTTCACAAGACCCAGAGGAGCTGCAAAGACGCATACAAGAACTGCAAATGGCTGGCGAACCATTTGGCTTGAAAATAAACCTGAAAAAGAGTCAGGTTATGTTCAATAACTTCGCTCAGGACAGAAGAATTTCAGTTTTAGGAAGGGATTTAGAGATTGTGGACAGCTTTGTATATCTTGGGCAGAGGATTTCCATGGAGGGGAATACCGCCCGGGAGGTGGAATGGCGTGTTAAATGTGGCTGGCAGGCATTTGGTAGGCTCAACATAGTGTTTAAGAGCAGACTCCCACTTTGCCTGAAAAGAAAAGTATTCGATCAGTGCGTTCTACCCGTTATGACATACGGAAGTGAAACCTGGACACTCACATCGCAATCAATTCAAAAACTTCGGGTGGCACAGAGGGGAATGGAAAGATGTATGCTTGGCATTACAAGACGAGACAGAAAGTCCTGCGCATGGATCAGGGAACAAACAAAAGTCTGTGACATCATTGGAAGAGTAAAACAGTTGAAATGGAGATGGGCAGGCCATATAGCGAGGCGATGGGACGACAGATGGACCAAGGCAATCCTGGAGTGGATACCGCTTGATCGCAAACGTCCGCGAAGGAGACCGAAAGCACGATGGACTGATGACATCGTTAAGTATATTGGACCCGAGTGGCAGAGGAAAGCCCAGGACCGTGAAGGTTGGAAGCATGCTGAAGAGGCCTTCATCCTGCAGTGGATCGATACGGGCTGATGATGCGCCCGGCTGATGTGCTGATGATGATGACGGCCCAATACATATATATATATATATATATATATATATATATATATATATATATATATATATATATATATATATATATATATATATATGTATTGGGCAGAGGATTTCAATGGAAGGGGATACCGTCTGGGAGGTGGAACGACGTGTTAAATGTTTCTGGCAGGCATTTGGCAGGTCCAATATAGTGTTTAAGACTACCGCTTTGCCTGAAAAGAAAAGTCTTTGATCAATGTGTCCTGCCCGTTATGACATACGGAAGTGAGACCTGGACACTCACATCACAGTTAATTCAAAAACTTTGAGTAGCACAGAGGGGAATATATGCTTGGCATTACTAGACGGGATAGGAAGACCTGCACAAGAATCAGAGAATAAGCAAAAGTGATTGACATCATTGGAAGGATAAAGCAACTGATATGGTGCACAGGCCATGTAGCGAGGCGTTGGGATGAAAGATGGACCAGGGCGGTCCTGGATTGGATACCACTTGATCGCAAACGTCCATGGAGAAGACCGAAAACACGATGGACTGATGATATTATTAAGTATATTGGACCCGAATGGCAGAGGAAAGCTCAGGACCGCGAAACCTTCATCCTGTAGTGGCTTGATGTGGCTTGATAATGATATATATATATATATATATATATATATATATATATATATATATATATATATATATATATATATCTGTATCTGTGCCTGTGCCTGTGCCTGTGCCTGTGCCTGTGCTTGTGCCAGTGCCAGTGCCCGAATGGATAGGATGTATGAAGTATGCCAAATGAGATTTTGGCAAAACGTGAGTCTTCAAAGAACGAACGGATGGACACCCGGAATGATTTAGGAATATTATCTACCAGGCGTGAAAATATTCGATGTACAATTTGACATTGTTGACTGTATTATGTACTCAGAACGTTTTGTCATAAGGACGCTATTTGTATTTTTAGTCAAGAAATTAATTTGAAGAAGAATTTAAAGATGGTGGTCCAAAATCTGTTGTTGTGGCAGAAAATATTTATACTGTGCGCGAACTGATAAAGCAAGGTCGTCATGTGACATGCCTTGAGATTGAGGTATCCCTGGGCATTAGTATGGCAAGTATATACAAGATTTTTTATGAACATTTAGCCGTGAAAAAGATTTGTGTGCGTTGAATTCCGCATAATTTGAGAATGGCTCAGAAAAAGCTCGTGTCGATTGGTGCCAAATAATGCCAAAATAATACAATCTTTGTACGTCAAAACCCTCGTATAATATCTATACAGGCGACGAATCTTAGATCTATGGGCACGAGCCCGAAAGTAAACATCAGTCCACTGTATGAGTCTTTCAAAATGAGCCAAACCCAATAAAAGTTGTTCGCGCAAGGAGCACTTCGAAGTGGTGCATCTCATGCCCATAGAGGTAACTAATACTATACGAGATAATTAAATACATTGGTACAAATGTGGCAGGAATATGTGCGCTTGAGAACTGCAAACCAGACAAATGCATGGAAAAATTCTACGAATAACTTCAGGAAGTGAGAAACGAAATTGGAGAAGCTATAATAATACTAGGAAACTGTAATGGGAAGGTCGGAAGCAAGGTCATGCCAGGAGTGAAACAGAGGTTTAATGAAAATGTAAAACGAGGAATCGATGATAAACTTTTGTGGTACAAATGAATTAAGAATAAATAATACGTTAAGTAATCATTAAGAAAAATATAAATATAGATTCGAGAATACTAGGGATAATGGGCCAATCATAAATTACGGTCTAACAAACAGAGAAATACGCCCACAACATATATTAGATGTAAGATATTACCAAACCTAGGAAGCGATCACAACTGGGTGATGTGTATAATAAGATGAAAAATAGGAAACACCAAGCTACGTTAAAAAAACGAAATAGAAACAAAACTAAGAATCAAAGAGAGACCTATAGCAGAGAAGGTTGTAAGACAAAATTAGGATGAACAGAATAAACAACGCCAATGGCATAAACAATGGCTGAGAGACAATAAAACAAAATATATTAAAAGCTCTAAACTTATCGATAAAAATAGGAAATGGAAAATGAAAACGGCCATGGTTCACGGAAGAGATTAAACAATAACGATATCGTAAAAGAATGCCTATCTTCAGAATAGATCAATCAGGATAGATGAAGCTTATCAAGAATATAACAGAATTAGAACAGAACCCATAAATTAGTAAGCAAAACAAAAACAGATAAATGGAAAGGATACACAAAAAAATTGAATCAGATTTGCATGGCCATCAAAAATAGATGAGGAGATTTATAAGACATCAAAGAAGTAAGTTGAAAGAACTGATAGAGTATACACATGTAAATAAAGAACCATGGGTATATAAAATAATGCATAAGAATATCTACGCAATTATATAAAACAGAACAGGGCACCACAAGGCTGCGAGTGCGAAATAACAGCAAATGAAAAAATACGTAAAATGGAAAACAAAATCTGATTGAAGCTCTGGGAAAACTTAAAAATCGTAAATTCACCGGTCAAGACGAGGTAGCAAATAAGCTATTGAAATATGGAGAACACTTTCTGGTTGACTATCTTCAAACACTCATATAAAGAATTATAAGATCGAATAGAATTCCGGACGAATAGAGTACGGCGATAGTTATACTAATGGACAAGAAAGCAAAAAAAGAAGATCCCAATAACTATATAGGCATAAATTTGCTAAACTTTTCATTGAATTTAACAACAAAGGCTGTAAAAACAAAAATTAACGAAAAAATACAACTGAAAGAAGAACAACAAGGGTTTAGTAATAGACGTTGGCTTACCGATGAGAAGGAAAAAAAAAGAAAGGTGAAGGAAAAGTTTCTAAACGGGGAAAAATATATACTAAAAATTACTATCAAAACATTGTAATTTTTAGTATTGAACGTTGAAGTGCTGGACCAGAATAAAAAAATTGAATTTATACGATGGTACATCGTAAATTCTATTAAATAGATTATACGGTTGAAAATAACATAGCCTTATTCACTACAAGAGAAATTACGATGTTACTATAGTAGTGTAAAAAAGTTGATATAGTAAAATTTCATCTCATATATTTTTTTATTGTTAAATCTAGAAAATACTTATAATAATAAACTAAGAAATGATAGACCAAGTATTTACCATCAATTAATTTCATTTATTCAAGACAATTTTACAATAATAACACAAACAACACAATAACACAACATTATAATAATGATTACATTCTAACATAATGTTACTTGTTCGACATATTTTTTTAAATGTATCGTTCAGGAATATAATAATAACTATTATTTAACTTAACTTTATATGTAATAATAGCTAACCCAGTATAATGCAGGGTTATTATTGTTTTCAGGCGATCTGTTTTCTTTATTTAAATCGAGATTGTCAACTTTCGATGTTTCGTGGATTGCACAGGACTTCTCTTCACTAGAGTACGGAAAATACTAAAATAATTATAATTTTAATGTATAATATTATTGAGTTTAATTACATCAACCGGGCTTTATTTTAATTTTTAAGTTATAATAGTTACCTCAGAGCATAATCTGGTAAACTGGTCCAATTTAATTTTTAATATCATCTACAATAATATAAGAAGGGTTAATAACTATTCGATTTTGTTTTATTTTAGCTATTATTTATTCTAAAACGTTTGTTTTATTATTGCACCTTATGTGTTTTGTCGATGCATGCGAGCACATGTCGATAATGAAATAAATGACGGAAAAAAACAAATTAAAAGCACAAATAGTTTTCATCATTAAAACAATATAATAATATACTTACATATATTTATCCCACCAAATGAAGTTTATTAATAATAAAATGTAATTTTTATTATCAAACTTGTTTTCACTGCATGCCAATCTCTTGCATTTCAATCTATACAGCCGGCATGGAAATATGCGAGTCACGTGCCGTTTTAGTATATGTGTTGGTTGAGGAAACAAAGACTAGAATTCTATCTCTTTTACTTACATATAGTATATGTGTATATTCACTTGTAATCACAGGGAAAAATTTCCAACGTAGCATCGTACTTTAGTATAACATATATAGTATTCTTTAAAAGGTTAATTTTTATGATGCAATATCGTAATACTTTTTTTTTTGTTATTTACTACAGAAATTTATAGTTGTATTTTTTTCCGTGTACAGAACAACATTCCGACTGTACAGAACAACATACCTGTGCTTGATATAATTGAAGAAAGCCTTTCACAGAATACAAATAGAAGACGTTATTCACCTATTATATAACAGGAACATCTCGTTAGATCTAATCGACGTAATTCAAGACATATACAAAAACAATAAGGAGACACAGAGCCAGTTAATTACAAACTAGGAATACGGCAGGGAGTACGAGAATACGGCACTCTTAAAGCCCTCTTCAATTTAATATTGTCATGGATACAATCATAAAGACATTCAAAACAAAAAGGGGATATAGAATGGGTAACCACGATGCCATATAGTAATAGCGGAAACAGAGAACGACCTGCAAAGGCTGCTATACGAATTTGATCTAAGAACAAAACAATTTAATATATCAATCTCGACCGAGACAAGCAAAACAGTAGTATTAGCAAAGGAGCCCATTAGACGCAAGTTGGTAGTTGAAGATAAGCCAATAGAACAAGTAATTGAGGTCGAGATATCAAAATAACTAGCGTTGGAAAAATCGAGGAAGAAGTAAAACATCAGGTTAGTAAGGGGAACAGTATAGCCAGATGTCTCAATGATATATTTAGAAATAGATTCTTCTTAGATGAGACCAAACCAAGAATATAAAAAAGCGTAGTACGACCATTAATGACTTATACAGCTAAAACAAGACTAGATACCGACGTAACACAGAAAATGATAGAATCATCAGAAATGAGAACCTTAAGGAGAGCACCAAACAAGACACTGAGAGACAAAGAAAGTAGTGAGGACACGACGCACATGTAACATAGAAAACATTAAACAGTGCATAAAGAGAAGAAAGGTCGATTGGGGTCAATATATATATATATATATATATATATATATATATATATATATATATATATATATATATATATATATATATATATATATATATATATATATATATATATATATATATGGTTAACACAGGATTGTGAGTATTGCAATAGATTGTCAATACAAGACACTGAATGGAATAAGACCAATAGGTTACGCAAGAAAAAGATGGAGCGATGATTTATAAATCAGGGAATCGAAAAAAAAACAGTCATTATGCCTAATTATAAGTAGAAAGAAGAAGTCACAAATTTACAGTAAAAATGCTTTTCATACTGTTTTGGCTAACTTTCTAAGTACTTTCTAAGTTTAATAGCCGGTATTTAATTAAAAGAATATGATGTGTAGTAAATAGAGTATATAGACTAGCGACGTAGAAATCGATCTGATGCATCTTCAGTGCAAGTTTGGACTCCCTAGAGCCACTTGGTGGTCCGTAGCAATTGTTTTCGTGGACCGGATTTTACTAGTCGGTTACGGCTTTCAAGAACCCATCGCTAAAAATGCTTCTTTGCTATTTGGCCTTGAAGAAGAAATTCCTTATGGACCATCCGCTGGTTATCAAAAAAGCAAATCAGCATGCTTTTAATCTTCGATTTGCTCATTCTGGCTTTTTAGCCGTGATGAGGCTAGAGTGTGTCATTTCTGGCTCTGACGCTTCGGTTTCGGGTTTTATTCTGTCAAGTCGTATCCTTCTGAAAATGCATTAAACCACCTGTAAACCTGAACCCTTTACAAAACACGGTTTCCATAGGCCTATCGAAGTTTTATATAAGTTTCTGTCGGACTATGCCCAAGTCTGAAACCATACTTGATAGCGCACCGTTCCTCGAAACTGGTGTCAGTCATTTTCGGTTTACGACAATAATTGCTACGGACTACCTAGTGACTCTAAGGAGGTCAAACTCGTAGTAAAAACGCATCAGGTGTTGGTCTGTATTTGCTCCAAAGCAGAAGGCAACAGTGCTGTCAAATCGAACGCTGCGCCACCAGTTTTATTAATATATTTACATACCTCGTTTATTTATATAAATAAAAATGTAAATGTTCGCTTCTTCAAAATCTTAAATCTACGATAGTTCTTCACCGATTGCTTTGAAATTGTTGAACACAACGTTGCATTCGAATACACGCGTCTTTTTACATACCTACAAAAAACATCTTTTTGAAAAACAGCGCCATCTGTTGGACGTAAAAGCAACATACGCTATACTAAATATTTTAGGCAATGGCAGTGCCAATTGTTGAACGAATCAGCAACGCACGCAATACTAAACATTGCTCATACCGGGCAGCGTGCTTTTTGACAGCTGTTGTCACTTAACATTTTCAATGTTTCCGATTGCATTTTTATATTGAATTTTCATAGATTTGGATTTATATTAATTTGTATTTAATTATTTATCCAGACTGAGCCACAGCAATGCGTGGCCGGGTACAGCTAGTTTTGAGTAAAATAAATAGCAAAAACTAGTAATAAATAGTCCGTTGTTGCTTATTTCGCATCAGTTTCCATTTCATTATACAAACTGTGAATAGCTATTAATTGAAATTCATAGATAATTAACTTTTTATTTTTTTTATTACATCAATACACTTATAGCAACTTTTTCTAAAGTTCATTCCTGCCTCGTATAGTTTATCGTGTTGCTGTCACGTTAAATAATATTTACAATTTCCATTAATTAATATTAACATATTTCAGTTTTAGTGATTACATAAAAACAATAGTAAAACAAGTTACGTGGGTAACATTAAAGTCAAATACCTACACTCTATCGGACGACTCGAAAGTAACCAATTTAAACTGCAGTCTTGCTAAAATAAAATGTACCACACATAAATTACCATTCCGGATGGGCAATTTGGTTTGTTGTTATTTCGTTTTTTTCGTGCTTCGCCTTATTAAAGCTTCCTGCGATGCTTTTCCAAAAGTTATTTTTAGATATTTAATGGATGGTAGCCGGGGGTCGTAAGCATTTGAGGTTGCTGTTGCCGCTTTATTGCAGTTTCTTATGGTGACACTTATTTTCTATTTCGCTGTTTAACCATCCTGTTTTTCTACTTTAATATCCATAATAGGAAAACGTAATAACACTTATAACTCGGATTATAGAACAGGGTGATACATTTGCCCCAAGGGTGCTAAAATAATATAGGCGTGACAATAAATTGATATTTTACAATTGTTAGATAGTTTTAGCATCCAAAAATGATGTGAAAAATAGCATTAGCAATATTTATACATTCTGTGTAAAAAGTATCTGGAATTTCTCATTTACAAAGCCCGCGTAAAATATTCTTTAATTTTCTTTTCTGCTTTAAGATGACAACACTGTGCCTAGTTACGATGTCCAGTTGAGCGCAATACATCAAGTTTGTTTACAGTAGCTGGTTTTGTTAGTCGATATCAAGTGTGTGTTGCGTTTTAACTATAAGTAAAAATATTGAGCAGCGTTTTTTGTGTTTTATTTAACAATTCGTACTTTTTACACATAATTTATATACACATTAAAAAATGTTTCGTCATTGCCTCAAAAAAAGTCTGTATAAAAATTTTTGTGTTAAATATTTAATAGTTTTATGCGTTGATTTGGTACAATACGATTATGCTGTTCGTTTACTTTATTTTTTAACATAAAAAGTTATATTTCGTTCAATAGTAACACTTTAAATGTGTCACTAAAAAATGAACAGAAAATTGTGTTGATTTTACACTAGTTATCTGTTAAAGACACTCTCCTACATATTATTTTTACGCTATCACAACGCTATCTTCATTACATACAATATATGTGTTTACATGTTCATCGTGGCACGATATAAATATTATCAATTAATATAAATTCCATTAAAATATCAATAAAAATCGAAACGCAACAAGTATTTAAATCATATTTAAATATATAGCAATAAAGTGGGGTTATATATCATTTTATTCTAAAAGTGAGATTTTTTAAACATTTAAATGTGTTAACATTTTAATACTTGATCATAGAGTATATTAACACATATTTGTGTTACTTATAACATTAAATTGTGTTATGTGGTTGACACAAAGCGTTTATGTTAACATATGTTATAACACAAAAAATTGTGTTAATCGTTTTTTTACCACGCGATTTCTGTTAAAATTGACGCCATTCTTTTACTGCGTACATCATCATAAGCCCACGGCCATCCTCTGCAGAATGCAGGCCTCTCCAGGTTGATTCCAACTTTCACGGTCCTGAGCTTTCTTCTACTATTCCAGTACAATATACTTAACTATGTGCTCAGTCCATATTGCGTCCACTCTTCTTCGTTGACGTTTGTGCTCAAACGAAATCCACTCCTGGAGTGCCTTGGTCCATCTGCCATCCCATCTCCTCGCTATATGGGCAGGCCATCTCCATTTCAACTCCTTTACTCTTCCAATGATATCACATACTTTCATTTGTTCCCTGATCCATGTGCAAGACTTTCGGTCCTGTCTTGTAACGCCAAGCATACATTTTTCCATTCCTCTCCGTGTTATTCGAAGTTTTTGCGATACGAGTATCTAGGTTTTACTTCCGTATGTCAAAAGTCTTTGATGAATACGTCTTTTCTTTTTTGGAAAAATGGAAGCTTGCTCTGAAATACTATGTTGAGCCTGCTAAATGCTTACTACATTTAACATGCCGTTCCTTCTCCTGGGCACTATTCCCCTGCATTGAAATTCTCGGTGCAAGATATAAAAAGTGGTCCACATCTTCCAAATCCCTTCTTAAAACTCAAATTATCTGTCCTCTGCAAATTTACTGAACATAATACCATGGCTTTTATCGATTACGAAAAACAATTTGAGTCAACCTCCAAGTAGGCCATAATGGTATGGTCTACTTGGAGATTGAGTCAAATTATTTTTCGTAATGGATAAAAGCCATGGTATTCGTTCGTGTTCTTCCGTGGGTATTGTTGTCTTTGAGTGGTTCAGATAAAATTTTCTGACAACTTCTAACTTTTTCGTATGCGCTATGCACACTCTTCCATCCTCACACATTAAGGCTCAGCTTCTATTTAACTTTGTTAATTCCCCTGTTTTTTTCCAGAGTCTTTTGCTCTAGCTGCATGTTGATCTAGCGCGCCTCCTCGCTAATACGTTTTCTTATAGATTTACAAAGCTCTGCTAAAAGAAATCCCTGCATTCCGTATGTTACCTGTGTCTCTTCGACTGACAATACTGTTATAGTGAAATAAAGGTAAAACAAGATAAAGTGTTAGGGTTAGAGGCGCATCAGCAACTAGGCTATTTAGAGACTGGACCTACAGCTTAACGTGGGTTCCGAACCACGGTCATCAGCTTCCGACAAACCCAGGCCGGCACCCCCCTCGGGCTATGAATCCTTGGTTATGTGCCTACCCATAAGTCTATTAGGAAACCTACCGACTGGCGAGTGACCAACGTAGAACACTTCTCAGAAGGCATCCGGCCTTACCCAGCCTTTAACTGGCGTGTCCGAGGGGTAATTCGTTGTCGCATTTTACACTCCTATTGCCTAGAAACAATCACAAACCTTTAGGAAGTTAACCAACTACCGCTCCGATGCGGTTTCGGCACAGCAGCGGCAGGCCGCTGCTCTTACCGTCCGCATCAATGCGACCGGCTATATTGAAATACGATGATGAAGTTACGTCAAGGTTACGTTACGTTACGGTTACATTTATCCTTTTGGTATTTCCTTAATCATTCTGTCTCCAAAGAATTATCGATAGTAATATTGATAACAAATGTAATAATTCTATAATTTTTGGTCTATGCTCAACATACGATTTCAAAAGGAGACTATATCTGAAAGGACTGCTTAATCTTATGTTATTAATGTGCGTTATTGTGAGCTATTCCTTATCGAATTATATAATATGAAATGTAGAATTCATTTTATAGGCATTGGTTTGTTATTGGCATTGAAACCACTAAGCTACGGCTCTATTTGCCGCTCTAATTATTCTTTTATATATTTCTTGTTGATTCTTTTTCATAAATTTTTCACATTTTTAACAGCTGCTTAATTCAGTTATGAAACTCAATTTCTTTCCTCTTCAATGGAAAGTAGAGAAAATAATACAAATAATACTTATTCTTAAACCAGGTAAAGAAAAGAAAATGGGAAATCTTATTGGCATATTAGTCTATTGACACCCGTCTCGAAAGTATTTGAAAAATTGTTACTTAGGATTTAAACAGTAGTACTCAGGCATTCAATAAGTACATCGTGTTATAATCAACATTTTGAGGCAAGCTAATACTGTTCTGTGATTTTCCTAGATATTGGCTAGGCCTTTGATGAGTTTGGCATACAGGTTTGTTTTGTTTTAAACTTTGTAAAATACGTTGTCTGTAAACAACATTACGTTATTGAAATTATATCTCTTTCACTGATATATTAGGCTAAAATATTATGAAGAACAATAACAAAAATATGCCTAGCCCTTATAAAGCTGGAGAATAAGCAAATAAACCCATGTCGTAAGTCATATTATTACATGAAGTTGTATTTTAAATTGTATATATTTTGACAAGTAGTATTTTAAAAGTTATTTAGAATGAAAATGTCGGGTCGCTCAAATCATTTTAGTGTAGCATCTAAACTGATTTTAAAAATGCATACGATAGAGTATGCAAAATGGAAATCTCAGATATCTATGACAAAATAATTTACATGATGAAGTTTACTCTGGAGAGAAAACAAAATAATGTTCGAATAGAAAGAAACCTACTAGAAAAATTTGTAATTGAAGACGGTTTTAGTTTCACAAATGTTTCACTAAAAAGTGAAACATTTCACATATCCGACCATAGTATTTTGTAAAAAACCAATCATAAGGGAATAAATATAAGAGATGACAATGCCAGGAAATCGAAGCATTCCCTGCCTTTAGGATTGATATAAAGACATGATATAAAGATTGATATCAAATACATGTTTTTTCCAATTTTTTAAAACATTGCTATCCACTGACAATAATTTATTTTAATATAACATAATATTTTAGTTAAATATATTGCTATTTAGTGTATTCATTATGTGGATGAATGTCAGCGGTGGTTTAAGAAAATTAAGAGTGTGTGTTAAGTGAATCAAGAGTGCTGATTTTAATATTTTTCTACGATACAAACTTGTTTTTGATAAAAATCCGTTTTTGGTTGAAATTTAACTTAATCCAAAATAGACCACCCAGAAATTAGCCACAAAGCTTAAAACTTCATGGTCTACAATACCACGGTAAAGAGAAGGAATGTGGATGTCATATCAACTTTCAGTTGAAAACAAAATTCAACGTGTAACTATATAGACAGTGAACTTTTCTCCAGGTTAGGTAGATCCTTTTCTTCAACAAATTGTTGTCCACTCGAAAACCATGTCTTCATCCTAAAAAAGTCTTACTCTCAGTATGTTGAGATTGTACAAGAATTATTAATTATGAGGTTCTGAATTCTGACGAAATCATAAGTTCTAAATATTATTATGCTCACTTTGATATATTAAACATAGCTTTGATTTTAAAAATGTTCAATACGGAATAATCAAAAATGTGTTATTCTTCAGCGTGACAATGCAAGACGTAATTGTGATCTTAATGCTGTATCGCCAGATTACTATCGTTTCAGTTTTATGGAATATTTTATTCGTGGAAAAAAATTCCTATTGCCAGTGCAATTAAAAGTTCTAAAACTGCTAAAAGATGGGCGAACATTGTCAATAATAATGGAGATT
Source organism: Cosmopolites sordidus (assembly GCA_031761425.1). Taxonomy (NCBI): domain Eukaryota; kingdom Metazoa; phylum Arthropoda; class Insecta; order Coleoptera; family Curculionidae; genus Cosmopolites; species Cosmopolites sordidus. The sequence continues at coordinate 137,529 of JARFXV010000662.1, read as the reverse complement.
CTATTGCTAATTAAACTTTAAACCTACTTTTTAAGGGGTTACTGATACGGCAGCTATTTGCCGGAGGCAGTAGGGTCGTGGGTCGTTGATGGATTTACGCCTGCTCGGATTTACGCCAATTGGCGGCATCTAGTAGTAACTTAAACGTCACTCTTATGGCCTAAATAAATAAGTGGATGACCATACAAAAGTACAGATATAAGTATAAGGGTATGAGGGTGCTTATATATCATTCAAAAATTGAAATTAAAATTGGCTCGTAATATTACTCCTTCTAATAATAATAAAAACATAATAATGATAATAGGTTATCCCCCTGATTAGAATACAACCTTGCTGTTGTTCAGCGACCTGTTTACTTCAAGTTATGTCAGGCAGGTTTAACTATGCTGGCCAGGTCTCATCGGAGAAGTCAGATAAATGGAATTCCACGCATGAGGGGCAGTTAGCCACGGGTGTAGTAATCTCGCAAACGTTCCGAACATAAAAACGACAGCCTCGGGACTTCTCCAGCCGTAGTAGAGGGCAGCGGAACGAGTGACGCTCCTCTACGAACTTATATCACAAGGCCGGAACCGGAAAAAGAAAACAGAGAGGAAAGCTTGGACCATTCTAGGGTTCTCTCTATGTTCCCGCTATTTTCTCTGAATGGGGAAGGCGTATGCCTTGGAATCGACAGCTGAATTTAGCACTACTTAGGGCATACTATAGTTCTACTATTGTGGAAACATATTATATATCATACAGGCAAAGGATTAAAAATGAATGGCAAAAAACCTCTATTAACCTAGATTCGCAAAGATGTTCAGATCAGGTAAGATCAATTTTGATGTCCGGAAATTAAGATTCTGAAATGAAAAGTTAGACAAGAACTTAATTTAGACAGTCAACCTATAGAGTAGGCCGAAAAAAGTGAACAACCAATAAATGAATTTTAGATAATGGAAGCAACTCCATCTAATGAAAACTAAGATATTGATGCAGGGATGGGGCTGACAATTCGAATAGCTGACAAGAATCAGAGGCATGGCTGTTAGTAAAAATTATAAACCTAGGCCGAATTAAAGAGCTAATCGATGCTGAAAACAGAAACTGTTCATTTCCACAGAATCATTTTAAAAGATAACCATAGCATATATTAGCAGAAACTTGTCATTGGGTGTATTGTGCAGCATGGGGAGTCTGCATGAAGGGTGAAATCAAATTACCGACATGTATAAAAAGGGCAAGAGAGAAAGAAACCCTCCTTGGTATAAATAAAATTGAAAAGTTTAGGGAAGACGTAGTGGTAATTCAATCATACCCATTTTCGAAAAATAATCCTACTAAACGTCACAAAAAAAGTTGCCTATTTAGCAAAAGGCTTTTCAACCCGAGATACAGATGGGTCCTCGAAGAACACTTTTTCACAGAAAACTTATTAAAAAAGATAAAGTGCTAGGGCGAGATGCTTCCAGCAGAATAAATTATTTAACAGCAATGAAAACGGGTTTTACAAAGGGGTAACATCTAATAAGCTTGAATCACCAAATGATTTACTATCACGAAAAGACATGCAGCAGTATTGGGCTTCTTTCTGCAATAATTGGGGTAGACCATGAAGATATCTATTGGGTAAGTAGGAATGAAGAAAAACAACGGGATACTTCTCCGATGCAGGCTGTTCACTTCACTGAATTTGACGTAATTGGGACAGTTGGATTGCACCTGAAATTGATGGCATCCAAGTTTTCCATCAGTTCACCGAAAACTTGCAGTGTTATTTCAAGAAGTGCTCGGGCACCCAACAAGTGTACTGCACTATTTTACACAGGGATCAACGATTATGATTCCAAAACAGGGGGATTACAAAAACCCAAACAATTATAGGCCAATTACATGCCTGGTAACTGTTTACAAAATATTAACATCAATGATCTCAAGTAAAATTAACTAATATGTATGTGGATCTAATTTCTTTGCAATGCAATGCATGCATGGGAACAGAAGGGTTTTCGTAGGAAATCCAGAGGATGCAAGGAGGCCATGGTTATAGATAGCATCATAACAAATCAGGCTAGAACAATGAAGAGAAACATATCAATGGCTTGGATAGATTATAGAAAAGTCTACGATTCCGTGCCGTCCTCATGGTTGCTCAAAGTCCTTGAGTTATATAAATTCGATCCAAAATAAGTCTAAAATATGTTATTTGGCCTTAATTTTGTGCTGGTGCTTAGATGTCTGGAATGCGCATCCATTAGAGGAGCTTCGTGAGTCCATGCTCTCTCACAGGGAAACAGTTCTACCAGGGGTGGGTGTGTAGGATGTTATCTTATATCTGGCCTCTAGTTTTCACGCTGGAAATTTAAACCTTCTACGAAAATGCCGGAAAATAAGCTTTTGCAAATTTTAGCCTGGTCTGGTGTCTGTCGAGCTGTTCGCTGCCTGTCTCTTCGTCGGAACAACTCACTCAACTGTTCAAGATCACAACGAGCGAAACATGGAATGAAACACGGAGATTGTCTGTTCAATAAATTTTCTTCAACTAAGTTTTTGTTTCTCGTCACATGTTATAAATTAACGAAACATATATTTTTCTTCATATATGTATATCACATACATATATAAATTTTTTGAGAACAAAACAATGTGAATTAACAAGTAATATGGGAGGTTGCTGCCTCCTTTTGTCCAGCCGGTCGGACATCGAAATTATGTTTCGGTTGTTGCGGTTAGTACTTGGATGACTGGCCTTCCGAGGAGAGACTGGGCTTATGTACTGTACTTCAACAGATAAGATTATAAAATCCAACAATGAATCGCTCTTCAGTAACTCCAGTTTGAAGTTGAGTAAGGCCGAGTGTCTTTTGGATATGTATTGTGTGTTAATTGCTCGGTAGTCGGTAGACTTTTCGAGATATTTAAATGTTAAATGGTTAATCTGTAGTTGATTACCATGGTTCGGACTCCATGTTAAGTAAGCTCAATTGCTAAATATCCTAATAACTAATAAACTTAACCAACCAACTAACAATATGTAATAGTAAAATTGGAGCATCCAATAGAATCATCGTTTGTCAGTTTCAAAGTCTGTAACAAATATATAGTTTATAAAGTAATATCCAATACCTTAGGTTAAACATTGACACAAACATTAATTGATTCGGAAACTTATCAGCCGAGCACATATCATTCGATAAGGACTACTTTCTTAATCATGCCAAGCTCTAAACTGTTAAGTCTTCACACAAATAGTGACCCAGTGAAATTTATCTGTTTTTAGATCAGATGCCGAACACTTACTGAGAAACAGCCATACTTATCCGATAAGGGATATATTGCCTATTAGGAATACATGGAAATCGAAGATAAGTAGAGGTCCATTGACAATTAAAATTTACGGAGGGTTAGAAATATCAACAAAATTTCAATCATTTATTACTAGATACCTTATTCCACTTTCCATCGAATTTTAATCATATTAAGATAGCATCAGGAATAAGAAAGATCAGGATAGTTTATGAACATGTCATAAATAGTGGGGTGTATATTCAAGATTTGCGACCAAAAAACCATTTTTATAAATTATTCAATACGATAGTGCCCTACTCCATACGTCACGAGTCAGCAAAGAAAAATCAAACAAGTAGGGGTTGGCCGTTCTTTCTTTGGCATCGTATATATATATATATATATATATATATATATATATATATATATATATATATATATATATATATATATATATATATAAGGGGAAGCTTTTAGGAAAATTATGAACCCCCGCATTATGACACCCAAGCCACACATCCAATACAAGTGTGAAAAACTCTCCTCAAAATCCTAGTAATTTTCGATTCATCAAACGGATTGTTACCTGCGATTAAAAGTCATTTCAGTAAATTCTAATGACGTAATGTGTTATGCCCAACTAACCATCTCTTCCGGTATCAAAGTGAGAAAGATTTGCTGCATAAGACGCTGCGTGTTTGACTGAATTTTGAAAGAAAAATTAGTTTTGAGTTGGTTTTTGATAGTATGGCGATATATTCAAAACTCGAATCAGCTGAACTTGAGAGAATGAAGGCCGTTCTGGGCAAAAAAATATCCAGTTGTGGTTGACAGTAAAAAAGTCCTCCTGTAGCAAGACCACAGGCTTCACATCTGACTACCTCAAAAATTAAAGAATTGAACCTTTAACTTCTCCCTCACCCAGCATACAGCACTTATCCGAAAGATAAGGTAAAAACTTACTGCGTTTTCCTCCTCCAAAGATCATGGTACCGAAGAGGAAGGAAGTTAATAGCTCAAATATGGGTTGAGGTCATTGAAAACAATGACCTATAACCTGCAATGGGTATAACCTCCAGGTATACATTTTTTAACCGCAAATACTTTTGTTTTATTCTAGTAATTCATCAGTAACTTTGGTTTGAATTCAACAAACCTAAACAGCTAATGTAAACAAACTAAATGAAAGATTGCGCCCGGCATTTCAATTCGGTTACAGTTTTACCAGTCTGCACATAAACATTTTTCTCGATACCTTCGTCACGGGATTTTTAAATTCCATAATTTAGATACATTTTTGTCGTATTAAAAACAAGTTTTGTCAACATTTTGATAAAAACATCAGATTTGAATTGCTCAATAACATCAGATTTAAATTGTTCAATCCAATATTCATTCGTCCACTCTTTAGTATTTTTTTTATATTGTAAGTATGCATTGCACAAATTATGCATTCAATAAATGTATAAATTAAGGTAACTCTAGATATTACCAGATAATCTTGAGATTTGTTACAATTTTGCGAATTTATGAACCACCAGTAACATTTCGTTGTTATTTAAATTACTTTACTAGGAAAATACGATGGCAAATTTTAACTCTTTCTAGAACCGGATGGTCCACCTTTGACCGTCAACCATCATTTCCCACATAAACTGCAACAGTATACTTTGTTAGCTGCCTAATTGACAATTTCGGAGCGAGCAAGAGCCGCCGGCCACGGAAATTGCTTACCTTCAATAAACGTTGTATAGTTTCTCTCGACACGTTAACACCCTTTAGTTTTGCAAACATCCTTGTTAGAGCAGCTGCGAATGGTGTGGGATCTGCCAGTGCTTATATCGACAGTAAAGTGTGCAAAGTATCCTTAAAAAATTGGTATCTTTCTTGAACTTTTTTGGTTTTAATTTTAGAGTAGCGTTTTGATTAGTTTTTAAATCAATGATTCTTCTCTTACTGTTTTTAGATATGGCCAGCTATATAACTTTTTGCTTCGACAAATAAGCATTCCTTCCTGATTATTAAAGTGATAAAAATGTTAAAATGAATGAAATAATAAAATATTAATATAAAATTATTAATACTAAAATATTAATTTTAAAAAAGGCTTCACAGCGACTGATGTCGCTTGTGAGATCTGCGAAGTAGAGGCAAAAGATATCGTATGAGTTCGCATCGCTCAGCTCTGATTCAAAATTTTCCGGAAGCTAGACCTTACTGTTGACGGTAGGAAAAGATCAGGTCATCCATGGTCTTTCGATACCAACGTATTAAAAGCAATTGTGGCTGCAGATTTTAGAACAAACACTAGGAAATTTTCAAGGGAATTTAGAGTATCCCACACTGCAATTAACCGGCATTTGCGAGGCATACGAATGGTTCCAATGAGGTACAGAAGCATCCCTTAATCACTGTCATCGCAATAAGCCACGCGTCAGGTTAAAATGAGTAAAAGTGAAGTGAGTAAAGAGAATGAGTGAGTAAATTATTTTCAAGAACCATATATATTTTCAATTCATTAAACGGATTGTTACCTACAATGAAATAATGAATTTATTTCAACAATCTTAAGACAATCTTAAGAAGAAGCAGTGGGTTATGACAGAGCAGCCAGCTCTGTCAAAAAGTTATGCTGCGTGTTTGCTGAAATTTTGAAGAAATAACTAACTTTAAGTTGGTTCCTGGTGGGAGGGCGATAAATTCAGAACTCTACTCAGCTCAACTTCAAAGAGTACATACTGTTTTGGCCTAAAAATATCCAGCTTTGGTCAACAAAAAAGTTGTAAAAAAGTTCTCCTGTAGCAAGGCAAGGCAAAACTACTCACTTCACATCCAATCACCTAAAAAATTAACGAATTGAACTTTGAACTTCGTCCGCACCCAGCATATAGCCTCGACCTCGTTCCACCAGCTTATTACTTGTTTCGGTCCATGGGTCAATTTTTGCGAAGAAAAAAAAATCAGGACTGAAAATGGAGTACAAACTGTCTGCGTCGAGTTTTTCGCCTGCAAAGACTCATCTTAATACCGAACAGGAATAGAGTTACTGCCTCAAAGATAGGTTGAAGTCATCGAAAATAATGGCATATATATGTCGAGGAATAAACTAGGTATATAAATTTATTAAACAGTGAATAATTAAGTAGATCAAAAACGAAAATATTTTTGCTACACCCAAGTAATTATAATTTACATACTAAATTTACGTTCCACTAAACATGTTACACTAAAAATAGTATTATTCACATTATTTGGTTATAACGATTATAATTCGATATTTTCACTGTTATTGTATCGATATTTAATAACAATATTTTGTTATATTCCTTTGTGTATAGTAAAGCGAAAACATTGCTTAATTAACCTCGTCGGAAAATAATAATAGAGCAACGCAGCAACATTAAGTTATACGTGAAATTGAACAAAACTCTTTACTGAAGCTTTTTAGTTCAATGACTAAAAATAATTGAGAATCTATGAAAGTGATTGATGGATTATTATCTATAACATATTATCATTTGATTATCAATTGGCATCTCATTTCGATGGGGAATAGATCTAAAATGTTGTTTATCATGTCTTTAAATATGTCTAGAATGACCAGAACTTTGTACTCGCGCATAACTCTGATCCTCAAACCACCTTACCCATGTCCTCATAATGGTAGGAAGAACAATGATGGATTGTCTCGCTAGCAGGTTTAAGCTATAGCTTAACGCGATAAAAGTTTTTTTTTTAATCGCACACAGAAGTATAAATTTAAACAAGTCGAAAGTGAATCAAATTAATATATTATAATGTAACTTTTTTAATCTTAAAAGTTACTGAAGTTACAGCGACGTCAGCCATTCGGAGGCAGTTAGTACAGAGATATACCCATGGAACTGCGCCCCAGACTTCCCAAACTTCAACTCACTAAGGAAGTGAAGAACGCAGTTGCATCTGTAAATGCTAATATAAAAGAAATGATTGAGCGCAGTGAGGATTTATTGGAAACTTGTCATGTTGTGTACTGCGCCGCGGCAGTGATTTCTAAGATATTTACTAAGCAATGGCCGAGACCTGATACAGCACCCACTGCAAAACAACAGGACCCTTCTTGGGAAAGAAGATTTGAAAATAAGATTAATGAAATAAGGAGTAAGGTGGGCCTATTGCATAACCACCTTCATGCTGCAGTAGCCAGTAAAGAGGTCCAAAAAAGGCTATTCAGATTGCTAGAAAAGTTAAAATAAAGATTAGCAATCAAACATTCCGACAGGAGCTTATCCTTTACCTCGAAACTTTGTAGCAGAAAACTGCAACATTAGGAAACAGACTAAGGAAGTATCGGATACGGGTAAAAAGATATTAAGAAAACATTCAATTTAATCAAGCTCAAAATGAATTCTATGGAGACCTCAGCGATCATAAATTGATGTTAGAGACCGCCATTCCTGATAGAGAAAATATGACAAAGTACTGATCAGACATATGGTCTAATAGTGTGAAATTCATCGATAGGATGTATTGGATCGAAGAAGAGAAAAATAGATCAGTTTTTAACACTAGTGGGCTCGAGTAATATTAGAATAAGCGACCTCAAGATGATTTTGAAAAGACTTAAGAATTGGACATCGCCTGGGGTAGATGGTATTCACAACTATTGGTGGAAAGCTTTGACTTGTAGCCATGAAGTTCTAACACGACAAATTCAGGACGCAATAGATAATCCAAGAAATATCCCTACATATTTTACTTTAGAAGTAACATATATGTTGCCCAAATCAGAAAACTTGGAAGAAGCCAAGAATTACTGGTCAATTATGTGTTTGCCAGCAATATATAAAATTATCATCGCAATCATAAGCTCCAAAATCAGAGAACATATCAGGAAATCTGAAATATTGGATCGGAAGTAAAATAGTTGTAAACAACAAGCACGCGGTTGCAAGGAATTACTGGTTATTGACACAATTATCACCAAGCAAGTTAAATCAAAACATAGAAAAATATCCCTAGCATGGGTAGATAATCAAAAGGCCTTTGACTTTGTGCTCTATTATTGGCTTATAGAAATATTATATATCTACAAAATTGATGCCTGAATAATCAATCTTTTCAGTCATCTAATGGGAAGCTGGAGAACCAGTTTGTGTTTGAAAGACTACAGGACTGCTGAGATTGTTATTAAAAGAGGAATATTTCAATTGAACAGTTTGAGCCCTCTCTGGTTTTTTATGACTCTCAATCCCTTTAGCCGTATGTTGAACAGTAGTGGTAACGGATAGAGCATCAGCGTGCGAGTTATGCTCTCGCATCTCTTCTATCTCGATGACTTGAAACTATACGCAAAAAATCAGTGTCAACTTAGAAGTTTGCTTGAATTAGTCAAGTTATTTAGCCAGGCCAGCAAAATAGAAAAGTGTGCAGTACTACAGGTGGAAAAGGGAAAAATCATCCAATCTCAAAACCTTCATTAATGGACAATGTCACAACTGTTTTAGCCCTACGTCCACGTGAAACCTATAAATATAAATAAAACAAACACCACTCAACACCCGGGCTGCTCCAATAATAACCTACACCTTTGGAATTTTAAATTGGTTCTCAACGGAAATGAAAGCCCTGGATCGCAAGCTCGATACTACGTTAAACAAGCATCGGATGTTGCATCCAAACTCTGCTATTGAAAGATTGTATTTGTCTCGAGACAGAGGCGGCAAAGGCGGCAGAGAAATCATCAGCTTCGAGGAAGCACAGCAAAAAGAAAGCAAAAAGACTTAAAAAATCAGTGGAAAAGAAAACCCACGGATTAAATTTTTTATAACAATCTAAATCAAGAAGACGCAGACCCCAGAGCAATCAACACCTACCTTATCTCTGGATATCTGTTCTCTAAGACAGACTGAGCTTTAATGGCGATCCAGGATCAAGTGGTCCCTGATAGATATAACAAGAAGTATATCTTGAAACAACTTCTAAGCGCAACTATGCCAGCTATGTAACAAAGAAGAAGAAACTGTTCAACATCTTATTTCGGCTTGCATCTATTTAGCTCCAACTGCTTACTTAAGCAGATATGACAACATGGAAAAAGTTATCCACTTAAGGATATCTCAGAGAGCCGACTTAGTAAATCAACATTTGCCTCCTTATAAATATCACCCGCAACCCGTTAGTGAAAACACCAAAATAAAAATCTTATGGGATATATCTCTAATAATCGATCGTAGTGTGGTGCACAACAGGCCAGACATGGTCCTTGTGGATAAAGAAAACAAGATATGTCATATGATGAACATAAAGAACTGAGTTAACTAAAGTTAACTAGAGTTACTATTAAACCTTTTATAATATCCGCGAATGGCCTAGTGCATAAACTAGCAGTGGTACTGTATCTTCGTGTAGAATTCAATACCATAAATTGGATGCAGAAGGCGGTGGAACATGGACTAAGATGAATGCGTATCAAAATGGCCGTGTCCCAAAATAGCCGGGCTATAAAATGAACGGGGTCTAAATAGACCCATGCAAAACAATTAATCTGTAGCGGCCGATAATTTGTAAATAACAAATATACTATGGCGTAAATATATTTTCAGTTTGATTTAAATATGTCAGCTCAATGTTCCACTTTCCTTGTTATCCGAGATAAATAGATTTTCAAATTTCTTTGAAGAAATTGTCTAAAAGCTTGCAGAAATTTAGTCGTAGCCAGGTACGTAACTTTCTATATGGGGGTCTCGTCGAGTTTTATATTAAGAAAACATAAATTAGTATTATCGATGCCCAAATGATGTTGAGATTTTGAAATAGTTTTATATTTTCTGATGAATTACTTTTTATAATTTATTCCAAAGAATGACTGTTTCAAAATAAAATATTTATGTGATTTAATAACGATTTCCGATTAAGGAAGTAGGAGCGATACTTATGAGTAAAAATAATCATAACATTTTTTTTTGTTTTCCTAAAACTTAAAATGGTTACAGAAATTCACAATTTTTATTTTTAATACTAAAACAAACTTTATAATTATTAATATATTATTATTTATTTATTAATAGTAACGAATTGATTTCGTTATTATTAATCCATGCGGTTCGACAAAATAGATGTGGCAACAGCGCATTTTTGTTTACATATATATATATATATATATATATATATATATATATATATATATATATATATATATATATATATATATATATAAGTGTATATCTTGAGATGCATGAGAATTTTGATGCTACAAAATTTATATTAAAAAAATACTCATTATAGATACAAAAATAAATTATATAAGAAAATAACTTTTTTCAACCTTCAAATTCCGAAATTTCATACACATTAATCTCTTTTTTAGCTATAATTATAATTTTTAGCTATATATCTCTTTTTTTATCGGCTGGTTACGCGATGTTACCAGAGTGTTTGGTTATTAGTAATCGAAAGTTGAAAAAGAAAGTTTGACTTCAATTTTTTAAATAATTATATCGGTAACCCGATATTATTCATATATAATAACATTCTGCAAATATTAAACTTTATCATGTGATCTTTTTTATTCTATAAAGTTGGAAAATTGATAGTAAAAAATAGAAAAAATCGTGGCGGAAATCATTCTATCATAAGATGTATAAGAACAGTTAGTTATAAATATAATTTTTCTGAAAAACTAGACCGTGAATAATTTTTAAATTTGAGCATAGTTCAATTACGTAGCCTTCATCAGAAATGGCGAATTTCAAGTCTTAGACTTGGAAACTAGTTTTTTTCCATAAGATTCGCTCGTACCTCCTTAAGTATGGTAAACTCCAAATCGCTGTTTTTAATTTCTCGGCGAGCCTTTGACTATGTTAGCATTATCAGGAGATGATTCAATCTCACTCAATCAGATTGTATGATGCTAACATGGTTAGCGAAACGTGCGTCAAGAAATTAGAAACAAGTAAGTTGGTGTTTTGTAGTAAATCTCTTCAGGTTTGACTGTTTAAACCATTCTTTCTAATATAAGAACTGATTATTGAATGGTGGTATTCATACATATGGTAGAAAATGTGAGTAAATCATTTCTGGTTTTAATCGATTCGTTTTGTGAAAGGTCACGAAACAAATTACTCCAAAATAATCGGCTGGGTTACATTATGAGATATTTATATTTTTTTTATAAGTGCTTTCCGTACTTTTCCATACTGACATATTGCGAGTGTTTTTTTGAATATTTAACTCGACCTTCTCTTCAACACAAGGACCTCTCTGATTGCATGAACTTTATAATTCTTTATGTTTACAATTTTTTTGGCGCCCTCAAAGTAAATTTAATGTCTTGGTTGGAGGTGGTGTTGGAACAGAGCAGAAGTAATCTCTTTGTATTTTACGTTGTCTTGGTGTTCTTGTATTCTGGCCGAGATCCTTCGTTTTGTTGGTGCTATATATGGTCGGTTGCAGTCGCAGCAAGATATACTCTATACTCCATTATTCTCCAGTTTGGCTTCATCCTTGGAGTATTTCACCTTGTTTGTAATACATGTTTGTTGTTGTTTCGTGTGGCTTGTAGACTGCCTTGATCTTGTATTTTCTTAAAAATCTACCTATCTTGTCCGTGATTCCTTTTATGTATTAGAGCAGAACCTTTAGTGCATTTGGTTTTCGATCTTCTGTTGTTCTCCGTCTTTGTCGAAAGTTCAGCCACATATGGTGGATAACCTTCGTTAATTGAGATATGGTCCAGAACTTCATCTGTTATAATATTTGGATATAGTGAAATGATGTCCAAGCTTGCGAATTTTTTTATCCTGTAGTTGAAAATCCTTAAGTATTTTTATCAGATGTTCTAGTCTAGTTATTCCTGTCAGATGGTAGTCCCGGGTACGATACCAGATATGTGAAAAATTGGGCCCGTCCAGAAAAATATTTATAAGCAAAGAATTTCAACTTTTTCTAAAATGACCTTTACGTTCTTGAGATCACCTAAGTTCGGCGAATATATTGTCACTGTTTATGCAGATAGCACTTGAAAATACATAATCTATGTCATTAAATTATCATTAATAGTTTAATCATATTTGAGGAGGTACTCTGATAACTATAATAAAGTTAAAGAGTATTCTTGCGTTTATATTTAAAACAAACATTTCATGTCTGATTGATATTTTATTGATGTTTTTTTTTGTAATTTTCAGCGAGCACAATAATAATGTGGTTCTGCCTGGACTATTTCGCTGATTTTTTATACCTAATGGACATCCTGGTGCATTTTCGGACCGGGTACTTGGAGGATGGCGTGCTGCAGACTGACGCGGCTAAATTAAGGCAGCACTACATGAACTCCACGACGTTCTACATCGATTTACTGTGCCTGTTACCACTGGATTTTTTGTACTTGTCCATTGGGTTTAATTCAATTTTAAGGTTGTTTAGATTGGTAAGTACGTTTTTTAGTCGTATATGAAGGTAGATTTTATAGGCTCGGCATTAACTAATTTTTATTATTTTTTAATTATAAATTGTTTAATAATCAATTTTTTATCTACTTATGAAACATACATTATTACATTACATTCGTCAAATGTAATAATTTAGAGGACCTTAAAAATAATAATTTCTAGTGACGCCATCTTTTGACCCTTTGATAAGCGTTGGAAAGGTGCATCCTTTACAAACGTTCTGATAAAATTTCATGACATTGGGATCATTAGAAGCCAAGTTATCGCGCTTAAAGTGTTAGGGTATTTATACCATCGGGCGAAAAATGAACATCGATCAAGTGCGAATATTAAATTTTGTTTCAAACTTGATAAAACATTCACCGAAACGTTTCAATTAATAAAACAAGTGTGTGGTGAGGATTTCTTATCCCGTGTCAGAGTCCATGAGTTTTTTAAACCAGTGGCGACTCGTGAGGGAGGACCATGGGGGCGCCGCCACTACACCATTTATCAAAGTAGACAATTTTTCAGAGCAAAAGACCATATTTTATTTCCGTTCAGTCTCTTTCCTTTAACTCATTTCCCTGGTTCACCTCCTGTATAGGGTTTCAATAGCACAAAAGGTAAAAAGGAGGAAGGGGAAAGCAAAAAAAAACTTTAGCAGCACTATTTTCTTCTACGCCCTCACACTTTAAAAATCCACGAGCCGCCACTGGTTTAAACAATTCAAAGAACGTTGTGACGATTTCAAGGACGACGAACATCCTGATCCGAAAAATTCCGTTAAAGGAATATTGAAATTATGCGTGCATTTATAAAAAATCACTCAAAATCTTCGTTGCAATACTTCGTGGAATTGAACATGTCCAAATATTCAGTTCATCGCATTTTGACCGATCATTTGGGACTTCGGAATGTTTGTACACGCGTTGTTCCACACAATTTGATTGACGATCAAAAAGTGTTTTCAATATGATCCAGAAAACAAGCGTCAAAGTGCCGAATGGATGCATGTAAGCGAGTGTGTTTATTTGTTTTATTTATGTTTATTTTTCTTCTTTTTTCAATATTTATTTGTTTCTACGATTCGAAGGAATTGTGCAATTGTTCGTTCTACATGATCAAACGGTGATGCTGTGTTTTCTCTTGGTGTTGTGACGCATCTGTTGCGCGTATTCGTCGTGTGCGGCCACAATACCGCCAACAAGGCAGTTGGCGCTTGTTGCACGATAATGCGCCGTCCTATCGCTCGATGCTCATCACTGATTTTTTGACCAAAAATGGCATTTTAACCATCAATCATTTATCATACTTGCCTAATTTGGCTCCCTGCGATTTCTACCTCTTCGAAAAACTTCATTTGCTGGTGGAAGGACAGCATTATGCCGACATTGAAATCATTCAAAAGGTGTCTACCATCATGCGGAAGAACATATCTTTGGCCGAGCTTAAAAATGCATTCTCTGTCAGGCGTTTGGCTCAACATCGTTTTTACGAACAAACTGCCACTCTGTCTGAAGAGCAAATTATTTGATCAGTGCGCCCTGCTTGTTATAACATACTAAAGTGAATCATGTTCAAATACTTTGGGTAGCTCAAAAGGGAATAAAAAGGTGTACGTTTGGCGTTACAAGCCGGAAGAGAAAGACCTACCCATGAATTTGGGAACCGACGAAATTTTGTAACATTACTGGAAGAATAAAGACATTGAAATGGAGATGGGCGGGCCATATAGCGAGGCGTTATGACGTGAGATGGACTAGAGCAATCCTGGAAAGTATACCGCTTAATCATAAGCGTCCACGAAGAAAAACGAAAACACGATGTACTGATGACATTATCGAGTATATCGTATCCGTATGGCATAGGAGAGTCTCCATCGTGCAGTGGATGGACACTGCCTGAGTGATGATGATGATTTATGATGGGAATGAATGTCAGATCTAAAGGTCTTAGATCATCAGTCTTCATCCTGTCTTTTCCGTTTGTTGGCTCTTTTTCTCTGGTGATATAACCCCATCCCGTACATATATTTTTTTTCAAGAAATGATTCTTGAAACCACATTTTCCATTGGGCGTACTTATTTCCCTTTTCCGCCTTCTCTGCTGAAACCTACACTTGATTTTATGTGCTCTAATTTTTTGCATAATTTTTACTTTTCTGGACATATGCATTATTTTTATACTTAATTTTCTTCACTATAACCTTTCTTCTACTTAAATTCCTCCAAAAATCTTCCTCGATAATTTTCCTTGTCGAGATTTCCAGATTTCTTCCAATGTGCTTAGGTATTGTCCAAGTTTCACATGTATATAGGAGGGTCATTGGAAAAGTTCTCGGCTTGATTCAGACTTGGTGGAAGTATGGTCAAATAGTTATTATATTTGTCAACTATAAATCGTGCTCCGAAGTTTCAAGCGAAGGTATTTAGATGCTCATTGGTAGCGCTGAAGTAAATAAGTTTTGACATATTCTGAAAAATTAATGAAATTAAAGGTCGAGTTGTTATAAAGTATTTTTATCTCCGTTGGTCATTTAAAAATTCCATTATTCCGTTGGTCATATAAAAGTTCCTCTTAAAAAGATACTCTCCTTTCGTTTTTGAAGATAAGAAGCTCGTTTCATTTACATACAAAAGTGAACTGCTGAGTTTATATGTAATCGTATATCCATTGAAGATGATGTATGCTCTGGACGTACAAAACGTTCTAGGCAGAGTTACTTCTGGTGATAGAGCGGTGGCCTGTCGCTACCGTGTCGGCACTGTAGCTAGCTCGGTAGCGGGTTCGATTCCCGGACTCGGCATGGATGTTTGTAAATGTCCCTAGGTAAGAGTGTAAAATCTGACAAGGAGTACCCCTTAGTTACGCCAGTTCGAGGTTGGGTAAGGCCGAGTGCCTTCTAAGAGGTGTTCTACGTTGGTCACTGGTTAAGCATAAAACCAAGGGCGGATAGACTGAGGGGGTGCTGACCGGGGTTGTCGATGACTGACAACCGTGATTGGGAACCCATGTTAAGCTATAGATCCAGTCGCTAAATAGGCCTAGTTGCTGATCGCTGCTAACCCAAATACCTGAGAACCTTTACAAATATTTTCCGAGACTAATAATAAACATTAAAAAGCTATAAGTTTATTCTCCAAAAACCTAATATCTTTGATAGACGTGTGTTCAATGTCAGCTAAAAATGAATTTGAATTAAGATTTCTCAAGAGTCTGCACAGAGGCGGTGCAGTAGCACCAAATAGTGACCTATATCATATAAAAGAGCACCAAAGAAAGCCAAAATGGAATAGCTCCTAAAAAAACCTAGTTATAGTTTTCTGAAATTCTCGTTGTGTGGAGCTTTTTGATTACCTGAAAAAAAGGAGGATCTTCATCGGGGAGTATTAATCTTTCCTACTGGAATTGCGTCCACATCTTGTTGAAAAGTAATTGGTCTTTTACCATGATAATGCACCTGCACACACGTGTCGGCTTTTTCTGCAAAACTCTATGACGTTCTGTTCAAAACGCTTTCACATGAGCTGTAGTCGCTGGATGTGGTTACTAACGATTCTGGTTGTTAAATCTGTAAAAATGGCTCGTTGGATGGAGTGATGGGTTGGTCAAATTTGGAACGACCGCATATTTGGCAGATTTGGACTAAGCATTATAAGCATGGATGTATTGAATTGCAAGGTGACTTATTGTAAACAAAAACAAAAATTTCGTTCTAATTTTTAGACCAAAAACTCTCGTACAAATATCAGGTTGTTGTAATTTTGGGCTAATTCTTTGTGCGATTGTAAAATTTAAGAGTACAGAAGAAGAGTATAAACTAAACCATTATTTTTCTAACTAAACAAATAGAAATATCGATGTAAAAGGACCGCTTCCCTAGCTTAAGGACCGCTGAATTAGGGATAATATGTTTTCCTTACATTAATCCATAAATATTCTTTTTTATTAAAATAGTAATGTATCAACCATTAGAGGTATGTAGCAACCAGATGTACATATTCATGTAGACTCCGAACCACTCTCACTACATAATGGCGAATAACCAACGCAGAAGGCTTCTCAGAAGGCATCCGGTCTAACCTAACCTGATATTAATGTGACCCGAGAGTGATCCTTTGACGAATTCTATACTCTTGTCTAAATAATACAAGGTGTCTCAATAAAGTAATAAGGCTGATGACAGTCTGACAACACTCTTGGCTTTCCCAGCGGAGGGGAGGCATAACAATATCTGATGCATCTGCAGTACGAGTTTAGACTCCCTAAGTCGACCGTAACATTTTTTTTTCCTCAATCGTATTTTTCTAGTGAACCTTCAACAGATCAATGAAAACAATGCTTTGTCAAGGGCCCAGATTTAAGGTAATCTTACAAAACTAAGACTCGATTGAAGATGAACTTTGTAGCCGAGGGACTTCACCTGCAAGAATTGATGAAAATGTCCAGAGAATCTCGAATCTTATATACAGAAAATCGGGGATCTTGTGGGTTTTGATCGTCGGTTGGTAGTGAGAATGATTGAAGAAGATCTGAATTTGACTCATCTAACCAAATTAAACCATTTATCAAATTTTGAGCAATGAATTGTGGATAAACAAATCTGTATGAAAATTGTTACGAAATGGTTACGTTTTGCAGAAGAAAGACAACAAGAGAGAAACACGTTTTGACGTTTTGGGGCGGATTGAATATGACTCTCATTTTGTGTAACTTATCATTACTGGTGACGAGTCTTGGATTTTTGAATACGACCCGGAAATGTTAAAAACATTTAAGTCCTGTATGAGGACAATGCACCTTGCCACACAGCGATTTCAATTAACGAGTTCTTGGTAAGTAAAAATTTCAGTGTGACTTGACCGGACTTGAGGCATTGTGATTTTTTTTCAAGACTGACAATCAACCTCATTCACCATTTTGGGTCATTGAAAATCATTGAATAGGCCGTAACCGACCAGCTGAACTGAGTTCCAGGACTGCTAGGAAGAGTAAGCAAACCGCATTCATCAATGTGTGGCTTTCCAAGCCTCCTTTTTACTTTGAAGGAAGCAAGGTAGAATTGTAATAACAATTGAATTAAAAAAATGTAAAAAAGAAATGTAAAGTTTGATTACTTTATTTGAACAGCTCGTATATAGACATACAAAAAACGCGTAAATATATAAATAAAGCACAAGTATAAATAAGTTTATAGATATTCAATAATAATAATAAGTTAAAATACTAATAATAATATAAAAGATCTAAAGAACATTTCTATATTTTCTTGGATTTGTATCATTTTTGTTTTTTTTTCATTTCTCGTATGTTTTAGATCGTAAAATACAAGACAATACATCATCATACATCATTTTAATATTCAATAAATCTGAAATTCGCATAAATATATACCATCACCAATGCTTCCCAACTAATTCATCATTCAGAAATAACATGTAAGTTTAGACAAGATATAAAAATAGATAGTAAGTTTTGAAATGAAACAAGTAACACAGCAGAAAAATGATTTGTAATTAATTTATCACATAATAAATAAAAATATATTTAAATCAGTGTGCACAGAAAATAATGTATATAATTGGTTTTGGTCTACTAAACATTATGGTTAATTCATTTTCTGTTGTATTAATTCATTTTAAACATAATTTAATTAATGATGAATCTTCATTCAAATATTTACCGACGAGTGCTCATTCCCTCCATTTCCAGTATTACGTAGCGCAGTCTCAAGCAAATATCATTTCACAGGCTGTAACGGGTAAAATATTAACTAAAATTCGAAAAATAGATATAAAATTATTTATTATTTTAAACGCCTAGCATCATACATGTAGCGTCAGATCATGGCACTATCCCTTTTCTGTTCCTTTGCCTTCGTTAAAGTGTTACTGGGTAGATTATGTTTGTCTCTCGGAGTGCGTTAGTGCGTAGTGGAAGTGTAAGGTATTTGTGAAGAGTATTTCGTGTTGAGCTCTATGGCGAAGGACCTCCATGGTATAATAATTTAGTTTGTTGTATTTATCGTCCCAGTCATAAGACCGAGTGCCTTTATTTTTATGTTGGTTTGATTAGCGGTCTTATGGGTATTCCTTTTGGAAGGATGTGGATACCCAACTCACTGAAAGGTCACTATCACTCCATCATGGTGCCCATTACATCGGGGCTGCATTGAAACCCTTTAACAGGTAATTTCCTTGTTTTCTTTTCTTTTCTCTTTCTTTTGTTGTTTGATAACTCAGTGCTTGAAATATGTATGTCCTTTTTTTTTACTGGTTACTTGAGGTTTAAAGATAGCACACCACGTGCGTGCTCCGCGATCAATTGTTGCCGTCTTTTCTTGGCTACGGGGGCAAGCTACAAAATTGTTTTCTTTTTTTTTCCTTTTTTTGAATATCTTGTTTTTTTTTATTTAGTGTTCTTAGAAAGGGCATAATTTAAGGTTCTTGGACGGAACCAAATTTACGATTCTTGGACCCACTTCCCAACTACCCATGTGGGAAACCTGAATCCGATATCCACGTTCTTTTTTTATTTCTCTTCCTTATTACTAAATATTACCTTATATTACTTTACACTACCTCATCTTTACATTTATTTTAAGAGAATGAATAAGCCGATCTTTCTGCTGTGGCATTTCTTTTGTGTGAGTCTTTTTATTTTACTTTTGTTTAATTTTTGCCCCTCATCTTGGAGCTTTTATTTCTTTTTTGCTTTTTCTTTTGGGGGCTGCCATGTATTGAAAACTTACGTAGTACTCTAATTAGTAGGGTGAGCCGGGTAAACTAGTGTGAACTCCTAGAATATAATTGGGATATCCTAGCCTATTTCATGTCAAGGCCAATAACACTCATAATCCACCCCTACTTTCCGCTTCATATGGACTTTAAGTGGTATAATTTGCACACACTCTTAACAATCCGCTCTGGCTAGCGCCTGCTCATCAGCTGTGTATATTTGTAAACGACATTTTAAGTTACAACCCCTTTTAAAATATAAGAAATTTATTTTCCTTTCCTTTATTTTGTTTTTATTTCTACGCACTTCTAACAAAGTGTGTCACAATTAATGCGTGGCAATAATATTGAAGCGTGCAGTATATGCTTCAAAACTCATGATTAATCACGATAAAGTTAAATTCCATTTCCAAAATATAAACTCTTTCATTTAGTAATTTTTGTATTGTATTTGTTTATATCGTAATGTATTTTGTTTTCCCAACAATATTCATAAACTTTATCTAGACTAATGTTCAAAAGGGTTGACGGATGAGTGTCAGAAAAGTGTGGCACAATGATAGCTACAACTTCTCCGGAATTTTTATATTTTATTTTAAAGAACCAATTGTATATACAAATAAATAGTAAAAACAAATAAATAATAAAAGAAAATAATGTCGTCAGATTTTCAATTACTCTTTGACACATATCGGGTAGTATATTTTTTTAGTGGTGGCCTAAATATTTCGTTTAAAGTCAAGAATTGTTCGGTGTTTTCCAGATTTCTTTAAACCAGAGATTTAACATGACGCCTTAACAAATAATCCATTTCGCGAAATAACGCTATCCGGACATTTTTCTTGTAATAAATCTATTGTCTAGGGAGACATGTGACAGTCGCACTACCTTGTTGAAAGGAAACAGTGTTTATATCCACATTTATCTGTTCAGGCTAGAGATATTCTTCTCCATTAATACTTATAAGATTATTTTTTCTCAAAAGTGGGGGTCGCCCTGCAACTTGCAAGTTCTACGCGCTGTTGAATTGTGTCTCTTTCCATGGTGAATTGACACAATGTGCTGAAAGAAGCATTATGTGTGATGTTTTCATTTAAAACAGTGTTTCCACTATTACGTTTCAACGTTCTGACAATCTTATTGAAAAACTCTTTAAATATTAAAATGTTTAATAATCTATATTTTTATAGATATATTTTTCAGACAAATTAGAAAAAAATAAATATAATTTATATTATTATCATACTGGGTATTTCGAATATTAGTGGAAATAATATTGTGGAGCGTTTCTAACACATAGCTGATATAAATTCGATTTTCCATAGCAAACTTTGCTAACATAAATTTCCTTAACTTATTTCATCAATATTAAACCTAATATTAGTTCAAGAACTAAAATGCCGGAAATAACATTTATTTAAATTAGTTAACTGTGATCTATGTTAATAATTAACTTAAAAAATGGAAACATTATAGATATCTATTCTACTATTCTCATATTTTGATATTTGATTTCAGAATATCATAATTGATCATCAAATGTCATATAATAATTATGTTATTTTAATATGTTAATATAATATAATTGTCTACTTTATTAATGAGTCAAATATGTTTAATCATAAAACAAAGCAATCAATGAAGAGTAATAGAGGTGTGTGCAGTAATGATATTGGAGCAGGAACCAAATTAAAATATATTTTAATTTCTGTCGTTTTTGTAAACTAAATAGTAAATGCTTGACTGTCTTCAGCATTGTTTAAACATTTTGTACCCCTTGAGTGTTACTGTTCTTGAAATGTACTTTTTACAAGAATATAATACGAGGATCTAGCAACACTGTTGGCTTCCCTTTAGGAAGGGAGGCAGGCCATCATCTGATGCGTCTTCAGTATGAGTTAGAACTCCGTGCTCACTTTTGGCGAATCAGATTATTCTAGTGCGTTCTGAGAAAGGGTAAAAACAAATTGGATTGACGAGTATTGGATTTTTGAATACGACCCGGAAACGAAATGTTAGAACTAGCTATGGTTCACTGCAACCTTATAATGATTAAGAAGAAAGCTAGAATGAGCAAATCAATGAACAAACGTATAAATAAGCAAAGATTGGAATAAAGCACTATATTGGAATAAAGTGGACATTTTATATATTAATTTTAGCCTATTTATAAATTAAAGATTGTAAAATTCTTATTTTTTTATTCTTAATGTCGATTTTTAGATATTAATCTTTGCTTATTCGTTTAAAATTAATTTCTATCGTGTATTCACACCGTCTTGCAACCAGCAGTAGGCGATTCCATTATCTCAGTGCCAACACTGCTATGAAAACTGGACAAACCGTCTTCAGCGATATGTGGATTCCCAAGGCAACTACTTTCAAAGACACATTGTATTGTATTTTCAATTGAATATATATATATTTTTTAATCAATCCCATTACTTTAATTATAAACTTTGTACACCATACGGTATATTTTTTTCCTTTATTTGGGTTTTTCGCCACTTTCTAAAACTCAAAAATATATCAAAAAATAAAAAATTGTTGTCAATGTAAGTATCGTTGACATATACAAAAAAATATATTTACTTTCACTCGTTACTTTATATATTACAAATTAATATAATTTATTGTTTAGTTTAGTTTTGAAAACGGGGGTAGAGTACCCTCCGAAACGTTAACGTTAAAAGTTTGTCAAATTTTTTATAACATTTTTATATCTTTAAAATTTTGTTCGTCAGGCAAATTTATTACAAAAAAGAATCACAGTGATTCTTTCTTTAAATAAGAACAGGTATTTTATATATTTTTTGAGTTTTAGATAGTAGCGAAAAACCCAAATAAAGGAAAAAAAAATATATGAACACGCCACAATCATTCAGACATTACCATATGGTATATACAAAAGATATTATAGATTCAGCATATACAATGATTTAATGTGAAATTTCGTACCAAAAATGCTCATATTATGAATTATTTGTTCATATGTATATTAAAAAGTATACATATCAACATGTTGGTTTTATTATGGAATAATCTAGGTTTCAGTTTTATAGCTCATTCTTTACTTCACTTCGAATGAAAATTGCAATAATGGAATGCAAAACAAAAGTGGATTAAGGCCTTACCTTCGGAGACTCGCCTTTGATATTTAATGATTCCTGTTGTTTTTCTTTCTTGTTTGCTAGTATGTTAAACTTCGTTTCAGATCTCATTATATTTGGATGATTATATCAATTTTTTCAGTAGAGCAAGTAATAATTAGTAATAAATAATTGATAGGATGTGTGGCAAATGCTTCAGGTAATCCATACTATCGAAAGTGACCGCTTGTAATGATCAATTAATATATTTTCACCGTTTTTCCTTTAACTAATCATAATAGTACAGACATAATTTGGTAACACTATGGTCAGATGTTTTACACTAGAAATTTAGAATCCAATATGTCCCTGGATGAGAAATATGTTTTCAGTGATAATGATTAAAACACTTGGTATTTGTTTCACAAAATATTCAAGATATTCTCTGACATGTTTCAGCTTCGCGATCATTCTTAAAGAGAGTTATGTATAAAATATAAGTATATGGATAAGTTTGCACATAACTCTCTTTGAGAATGGTCGTGAGGTCGAAACATGTCAGAGAATATATTGTGAAACAAATACCAAGTGTTTAAATTATTACCTTATTAACATATTACTATATTTTACTAAAAGCCAACCGCGCAATCAATAGAAACTATTATTGTTTACCTTTGATGGCAGATACTGCCTCCTCCGCGATAGAATAGAAAAAAGAGCAATCCTCATTTTGCATAAGACGTTTTTCACTTTATTTTTCGAAGAATTCTATCAGTGAAAAAATTTTTACTGGGGTAATTTTCTAGTTTATTACTTCTTCACCTTGAGAATACCTCTGGTAATTTGTAAAAGAATTTGTTTTACAATCAGTCATCTCTGTCGACCAATAAGCTTGTTCCTTACAATTGTAAGGGAGTTAATTCTTTCAGTAGCTTTCTTTTTTAATAACATTAAGATGATTACTTCAGCATGTGATGTTAGTTAAACGCACATCCGTCATCAAGTGGTTCACTTTGATACTAAGCCGGATTCCTCTTTTAATCACATCTGTTATAAACTGAAAGAGAAAAACTTGCCTAGCCATCTATAATTGGATGCTGTTTCATCGAGCCTACGTTATATTTCTTAGCCAACATAGAACTTAATTTCGAGAATATCAATCTCATATTACTTTGGTGATATTGCCAGCTGTTGATTTAAGTTTGATGTTAATTAGTTATTGGTATTCGGTATTAAAAGCAGCAATATATTGTCTAAAGAGCCCACATGACTTGAGTTAAGAGAGATGAGAGAGAGAATGTTCCTGCACTTATTCTAACTGTAGATTATTTCGCCAATAGAGGGAAGCAATTTGGTCTCGAAGGGGTCCTTAGAACATGTTGTTTAGTTCTCTCTAATATGATTCATACCGGATATATCATTTAGCCCTTTCATATACTACCTTCTTCTCGGTTTCACTGCTTTGAAACATGAAATAGCTCAGTTTTATATTGACTCGTTTATATATGACGATCCCGACGGGGTTTCTGCTGGTAGCAGTTGTATAGCTGCAACTCTGCAGCAGCTTTATAGCTGCAAAATAGGAAATTTTTGTACTGGGAGAAAGTAGATTCCAGCCATTTAATCTAGATCCCAAAAGCTCACCCTGTTTCTTAGATAAATGTATATCATGTACTAAATCAAAGGTCACATTGTGTCAATAAGTGTGGTTCTTTTGAACTACGTGGTTCATGAATTGGGTCGCACTCTATCTCTAAGTTATCGCCTTGAATAGCAGCAGCTTCTTGAATTCTTAATGAATTTGGAGGTGTTGGCACAGGCAAATCGGCACCATGTAGGATTGGTCTTTTTGTAGATAACAGGTCTGAGTACTTTATGGTGTGTTTCGACATAGTTGTGATACCTTTTATAGCAGTCACACAAAAATAACAATCACTTACGTGATCTGTTGTTTCAGTCCAAATCATTGGTATAGCAAAGGGCAAATGTATAGATCACTTAACCTAACCCAGCAGAAGGCCCACACATGTTATACAGCAGATATGTGCGAGTCAAGATTTATCTTGATGACGCACAGAAAAATCAAAATAACCGAAATAATGCTTGATTACTAATGGTGTCAAATTTCAACGCTGAGAGGTAAAATTTAATTACCCACACATATAACAAAAATTATCCGGGTGATTTAAACACTTTCGTGGCATATTTACAGTCTTAACGAATATCAATAAATTTATTTTTATAAATTTGTTGGTCATGATAGCTATCTAACTTCAGAAATAAATTATTAGTCTAACTTCAGTTATTCAAACATAAACACGTATATGAGACGAAATTGAATATGTAGTTGTCACAAAAAACTGAGGGTGACAGGAAAGAAATAACATTGTTTTTGTAATAAGAGTAGATAAGTACAATCAAACATCATTACAAAATTTGTATGACAAAAACTATTTTGTACGCTATGAACCCGAAATATATAAGTATATGTAGTTCAACAGACTTGGCAAAAAAATAAGTAGTTTGAAGCATAGTACTATCCTCATTACCTTTATTAGGAAAATCGACGACCGCAAGACCGAATATTTGAGTTGAAAATAATTAACTTAACATTTCGGTTAGCCTGAGAATAAAATTGTTATTTAAATCTTTTGTTTCAGATAAAATTGTATAGATTTTGGGCGTTTATGGATCGAACGGAGAGGCACACGAACTATCCTAACTTTGTTAGATCGTCCTACTTAATTCACACCCTTCTTGTCGTTTTCCACTGGAACGGGTGTGTTTTCCATTTAGTGTTAAAGCACGATGGATTCGGCAGCAAAAACTGGGTTTACAGTGACTCCGCTACAAACGACGGTAAGGGTGAAAGTAATTACAACTAATAATTGCAAAATCCAATGTGAATTTAATTTCAGTCATGTAGAACAATGTATTGTTTTATTTAAATTTTACCATACATGTTTAATATAATAATTCAAATACGTTAATAAATATCTGATAATTGTAATTGTAAAGTTAAAATTGTTAGTTAAAATTATAACCTTATTCCCTTCACCTCTATACTTGGGTTATATCTTGTAGTAAAACTTGTGTTTAAATACAATTTTAAAGTAGTGTGAATCATTTTTTTTATACTTATAGAGCAGATTTTTAAATGAATAGAGGATTTGGTTTTTGTAGTACTATAAGGTAGATTTTCGTTTAATAATTACACTAACATATTGATTGATATTTATGGAGGCAATGTAAGTATATTTCTTAACATCAATGTAGCTATTGATCTTTCCTATTATCACCATGTATCCGTACCATTTTATTATACTTTTTGGAATCCAGAATTAAAATATAATATTATCCACCACTTGCATCAGAAACCTCAGAAAAATGGGAAACATTGTTATTAGATTGAAAAGAGTTCTCCAATTAGAGTGTCAGAAATTTGAAACGAAATAGAAATGTTGTATTCAGTACATTATATCAATTCACGATGGAAAGATACACAATTCAACAGCGCGTAGAAATTATATGGTAGATATCACAATGCGAGTTCAGTTAGGCAGATTTTTCGAGCATTACGTGAAAATGATCGATTTGGGCTGATAAAAATTTTTAAGTTACTCAGGAGTTACCTCTTCATCCTCAAAAAGTCATTGTTTAGTGGTGATTTTGGCTGAAGGAGTTATAGGGTCTTACTTGCTTCAAATCAATCATGTTACTGTTAATAGTTAACGCTAGAAATATGCTAAAAGTATATCTTCGACCATATCAGATAAATGTAGTTATAAACAATTTTTTGTTTCAACAAGGCGGTGCGACTCGTCATACATCTCACCAGACAATCGATTTGGATTATTTTTCTGGGGTTATGTTAAATCTCTGGTTTACGGAAACAAACCCCGTACAATTCTTGATCTTAAACGAAACATTTAAGCGACCATTGAAAATATACCACGTGATATGTGTGAAAGATTAACTGAACTGAAAATTGGGTCTCCAGTATGCATCTACCAAACGAAGCAGAGGAGGAGAGAATAATGGCGTTCAAATGGCATCATTCTCAAAGCCATAATGCAATTATTTGTCCTTCAAGATAAAATAAAAATTACTGAACTCTCAATTGTAGTTATCATTGTACCTTATTTTAAAGTTCTGACACTCTTATTGGACAGCCTTGTATAAGCCGATTTTCCTTCTATTTCCTGCTTTGAAGGTTTTTAAAAAGTTTTAATTGTGGGTAGATCGAATCCTTGACTTTTTCCCTGCCTATTCTGTGATCTTATTCTTGATTCGTAAAATAGACTTAATTCCATTGAATTTAACATTTTTTATTAGAATGTTCATTTGTAATAATTCTTGGAAGTATTTAATTATTTTGTATCTAAAGTTTTCTTGTAAAAATGATTTTTTAGTACGTTACAACCAAATTAGATGCCTGGAAACTATTTATTTTATGTAAAATAACATTCAAAGGTATTAATGTTTGAAAACAATTTCAAGACAAAGCTCATTCTGTCAATCCCATTTCCGATAACTTTTTCAAGTAAATGGGGTCTTATGTTTCCAGTTATGTTGAGGTTATGTTGGCTTGGGCAATTGTCCTAGTTATGTTCCAGTTGTCAATAGTAGCTGGTTTGTCGGGATAGACCAAAGATTGAATATAATCCCAAAGAAAAGTCCGTTCCTCGAATTAATTTACTCACCGAACTGTTTTCTCAATAAATCGATTGTTGAGTTGACTGTGTGACATTTGGAGCCGTCCTGTTGGAACCACTTCTCTCCCCACATAGTCCAATAGCAAAATCCAGCTTCGTGCGATATGCGATGTAATAGTGTATGCGAGCAATAGTGGCGATATGGGATCTTTGGAATGTACGATCTTTGAAACGCACATCTTTTTGTTTTAATATCTAGCAGCGTCAAATGCGTTCGGAATTTGTCGATAATTCAGCGATTACATCAGGAAATGGCCTATAAGTTTGCCGTACAGAATACTGATTTTGATAATTAATTTAGACAATTTGCAAATGTTGTTCAGATGTTAAACGTTTCACAGTATAAAAAATCATTCTGTATTATGCATATTAGATGTGATAAGGAAATGATCAGTAAATGTGTCTTTTCATATATCGGTCTTACTCTTCCTATACTTTTTAAAATGTAATATACTCCTATAACTTCAAATATTTCGACGCTATTTTATTTTTACTTTTATATATATTTATAATTTATTTGAAAAATGTTTATGGTATTTATATGGCTTTTTTTTAGACACAGATCACGTCAAAGCCTACCTCCAAAGTTACTATTGGTGTACCTTAGCGCTAACGACAATTGGGGACCTTCCAAGACCGAGGAGTAAACCTGAATATTTATTTGTTATATTTCAGGTAAGTGATTAGATTTTATATTGGTTTATTAATGTAATGTTGTAATTAATGTATATAGGAAAATGAATTTATAGGAATTATATTATATTATTATGGTTTCTATATATAACTATACTAATAATCCTACGTTCGATGAGACTGAAGTTAGTCATTCAAATATTAACTCATATGATTTATATCAATTTGAAAAATCTAACTAACACCTGCTGATAAGTGCTCGTAATGGAAAATAAAGAAATATTAATTAAATTTTCTAGAAAAATTCATTAAGTTTAAAATTCTTCTTCTCTCTGAACATTTTTTTATTGTGACATTCGCAAATAATTTATATTTTATATTAACGTTTATCAATTTCTTATCGGAATCTTGGATGTGAAGTAGTAACCTCGAAGAGAGCGCTAAACACCAAATCACTTTTTTTAACTTCTCTACGCGCGTTTGGTCAACCACGTTAGCATCATCAGGGGATGGTTCGATCTAATTTTAAAACTAAACTATATTCTATTTATATGACAACCGTATCTAATTAAGCATGTTAAAATTACACATGTCGACATGATGTTTGTAACATTGATGATAATCCTCTGTTTGCGTTTCATTTAGGTAGTTATTAAAACAATATTTCACAAAAATGGTCTAGCACATCCCATTTTCAAAGAACCGCTTCTCCTTTATATCATGGGCCGTATATCCGAGGAAGTTAAAAAAGCTTATCTTTAAAAATTTAAGTGACAAATTGGAGATCAATACAAAAGTTGGGCTCCTCACGTTTGCTGTGCGAATTGTCACGTAAATTTAGTGCAATGAATGTATTGCAAAAAAAATATATACCGTTTGCTGTTGCCATAATGTGGAAAGAACCTACTGACCAGGTAAATGATTCCTATTTTTGTATCACTAAAACAAGAAGAAGTGATTTCAAAAAAGCACAGGGACAAAATTCAGTATCCAAGTTGGCCTTCTGCACTTAGGCCAGTTCCTCATAGCCAGAAACACCCCAACATCTTTTCTTGCCTTAGTAGAACACCCATCATACCCTTGCCCGACGCATTTTTTTGGATCAAATCCTATAGATTTTGCATCCATAGTAGTGAACTCTACAAAACCTAGAAATTTCTTGCGAAGCATCATCTTTTCTTTGTCAAAAATCCTTATTCCAATGGAAAGTTGCCCTTTCTATGATATGTCTCTTATTCTGACAGGCCTCTCGTCTGTCAGTATACTATAGGCATATACATTCTTTACATCAGTAATGACGTCGCCTCTAATGACGTCTCCACGTAGGTTGATAATTTGATTTTGAGTCTGTGGTGACATGTAGGTTGCATTTCCGCGCCGTTCTCTATATGTCCTTTGAAAATGTTGTCACCAGCGTCAATTTTGAGTTTGATCAAGTCTTCAAAATCTTTTTCATGATTTTCTTTGCCCCAGAAACTTAGGTCATGTGTACCACAAAACCTCGTAGTCGAAATTATTGATGTAACATTTTCCTTGTTGGTTTCTAACTCTTGTTGGTGAGCAGAAATCACTCATACATTAACAGGTATATTTTCGACAGTTTTTTGCTGCTGTAGCCGCTGATTTGTGCTACTGAGATGACATGTGAGATTATGCGAAATTGTGCATGCAACTCAAAACATTAATTGATGAAACAAAACACAGTAAATGCATAACGCACCCTTTAATTGACTACGCCAGGTAAGGAGTATATTTTGTCAACCAGCTCTATCTGAATGTTCTTTTTAACCGCACAGCATCTTCAGCAAAGTTATAACTTGGAGGTGATGACCAACAGTTTTTTTAAACTTTCATTTTTTGAGATAAGATCATCTAAAATGAACGTGCAAGCCAGTGATCCACATTATTATAACTACGACAACAGGTTTGATCCTGTGTACCAGAATCAAATAATAGCGAAGATCCACTAGATATAGCCAAAACAGCTTCATATGTAAATGCGATTGTGCTGGCGCCAATATTCTGCTTCAACTGTTTTCTCCAATACTATCACTCTCACCACTTTTCTGTTTTTTTTCTCTTCTGTCTTCCAAAAAAAAAATAATGCTACCCTCCCCAAAATAATATAATGAACTAAAAATACAAATTGTTTTTTGATGATTTTTATAACGCATGGAAATGACATCAAAATGTTTTTAAACTTGTAGTTTCTAATTTTATATTTTATCAAAAGAATTTATGAATTAATTTTCCAAATTATTTTAACTTCAAAAGTGACTGGGAGAACATTTTTTTTTCTGATTAATCAATGCCGAGGTCAGTTTGTCAGCTTGTTCATTAAACTTCTAAAAAAAATCTATGTGAAAATTTGTTCTCTGCGACAAGTTGTCGGAAACAAAAATAAAAATATTTTGTTTTCTCACAATTTCACGTTGGTTGATAAGGGTATTTTGGAAAACAAATTCTTGAAT
This sequence comes from Cosmopolites sordidus, assembly GCA_031761425.1. NCBI lineage: Eukaryota > Metazoa > Arthropoda > Insecta > Coleoptera > Curculionidae > Cosmopolites > Cosmopolites sordidus. The sequence continues at coordinate 107,198 of JARFXV010000662.1, read as the reverse complement.
AAGTCAACGGATGTTGGCATTTGTTTAATCAAGATTTTTTTTCTTTGTTGCTTTGAATCACTTTTCGAAAGTGGAATACTCGAGTTTTCGAAAATTCCTAGCTAAGTTAATTATTTTGATTAGAAATTTTAAAACTAAAAAATTTTGATTCAAAGTCGTTTCTTTATAGTATCTATACAATAATGCTTCATAATGTTACAGCGTTTTGATAATCAGAAAACATGTTGTTAAACTCAACATAACCGAAATAATATAGATACATACCTTTTTTGCAAAAAAAGTTTCTAATATCCATTTTATATATCAAAAAGACACTGAAATAAACGTTTTCCTGTGCAGTCTAAAATATCTATTAATTCTAATATCTATTATCAAAATTAAAAATTAAAACACAATATTACGTAGTAACTTCGATGGATTCGGTTAAAATCTAAAGACAAAGCGGATCGGAGTCATGCGCCAAAACAAAATATTTTTTTTTCTTTATTTAACGTTGGCAACATAAAACTAAGGAATAAATTACGCGAGGAATTCAACGAATTATATCTATTATTACTTTATATTTTAACTAATAAATATCCTTTTGCATTTTATGAATACCTCTCACATTTAATTAATAAAAAGTTTTTTCATTTAAATGTTTTTCATTATTAAATAACAAAAATATTTTTTCTTTTTATTATTATTTTAAATATTATTATTAAAACCTTCAAACGTTTGACATTAAAAAAATAATATTACAAAAAAAGTAATTTATATTTATTTCGGAGGATGTGACAAAAAAACACATGCTTTAAATTACCATCACTCCCAACTTTAATGAATTAAAATTATTTTATCTTAAATAAAATATATAATTTTGTTTATCGGTTATTATTATTTTTGAAGAATTATTTTTTTTATGCATTTTTTTAATAATTTTTTGCTTCATTAAATGAGCCGAGGGGCAAGCGCCCACCGGCAACCGCATAATAAGCTAATGGAAGTCCTGGGTAATCCAAAACAGGGTTTTTCAAACTTATAGTACCACGTATCCCTATTAAATTTTCCAGACGACTGCGAACCTCTTTAAAAAAGATCTAGCTGTAGAAGAAAGTAAGGTTTTTTATTTATATAAAAATAATAGTCACAAAAAGCAATAATATATTGTAATGTTGTTATGTGATGGGTAGGCTTGTTTCTTGTCGCAAAATGAGTCTATTTTACGAGCATAGTCAACTTCAGTTTTAGTTCTGATTTAGGATCAAGTCAATTTTTGTATTTTGTTTTTATTATAACCAGGTATGAAAACCTATTCTCGCATTAGTTGTCACGAAGGGCAAAAGAAAATTCATCGCTTCCCGTATTGCTGCTCAAAAATCAATTAAAGACTTTTATTTTTCGATTTCGATTTGTGTCCCAATACGCAACTGGAACACAAAAAACGCGCGTAAATACTTATAATTAGTAGCTAGGGTGTTTTACATAGTTTTTTTTAGAAGAAACCAACTCCAACTCTTTTTTCAAACAAAAAATCTAAAGACTTGTCTACGTACTGCTGATGTTTTGTCTCCAGATGTCTTCGCAGTAATGATGGCTTCATCGAGCTATTTGCGAGAACTTCTGAGCATATTACATACTGTTGCTCTGGATATGGAGATTCTTCTTTGCACGTAAATCTAATTTTCAGATAGTCTTCGTCATATTTCCTTTTTTTTTTTGTCGATGGAATGATGTGTTTTTTTGATTCAGTCATTTCCGCAGAAGTTTTATTTGAAATTGAACTTTTAGCAGAAGTGGACGGAATTTGAGTCGACGTTCTTTTCAAAGTTTGCGAATTGAATTCTAACGTTTGAGTATCTCGACATATTCCTCGTTGATGATCCCGTTTTTAACCATTGATTTATTTTTACAACTATTATTCGCTCAAAAGTACTTACTCACTTTATTGGCGGCCATCTGAAATTAATGCAAATAATTCTTTTGTTTTGATAAATATGTCAAGCATAAATGCGCGCGCAACGCGTTGTAACTAAAGCGGTAGTTCCGCCGGTGATGCGAATTGCCGCCCCCGCGCTCCCGGCATCGCATGAACCATGTCGCAACCGCAAGTGAGCGAGCACCACATTAGTGATTAATATCGTAAGCAGTCGCGCGCGCCATTATGCGTGTTGCACACGCAAGCCATCCAGTCAGTCAGTCGTCATAACGTAAATGTTGTGGCTAACCCCTACGCTAAACTGGAGAACCCCTAGGGTTTCGCCTACCCCACTTTGAGAAACCCTGATCCAAAAGATAAAGTAGACCAACATGAAATATCAAAATTTATGAAATTAGTCAAGATTGTGATTGTATGTTAACATTAACCAGGTATAAAAAACTTATGTTTCCTAATTGATCTATCCACAATATTCTTACATAATTTTAATTCCTTGTTATTAAGTATCTTGGTTTATATTAATAGAGTAATCGTGATCGATAAGACTGTGATCGAAAGAATGTTAGGTAATCCAAAAGATCCATATTATACGGATATAAAGATCATATTGTCCACATTAGATATGGAATAAATGAGAAATCTTGTGTCCGATACTCACTCGAGTATGACTGTAATATAAATAATAGTAACTTACGATTCGTTAAAAGTGTAAATAATAATAGGGATTTGGATGCATATCAAATGCATTCACAGAGCAAATTATAAGAAAACCATGAACCGGGATAAAGGAGCTACCCCATTTCCTCAACTTGTTGAAGTTTTAATGCAATGCTCGGATAACTCTGGAGCGTAGGTTCGCGGAAGGGTAAATCATGGCGGACACGTCAAGACAGATACCTCAGACTAACATGATCCAAAATTGGCCAACCCGCACTCGACCAACGTGGCAGATTACGATCCAATTCCCCAACATGGCTTTGCAATTTTAAACAAGGCCCTCATTCTCCGGAGGACAAGGGGCAAATACCTACGGCAGCGGGAAGACCTGCCCCAAGGCAGAGGTGCGAAGAATCACAGGGTTAGATCAGGCTGTCATTGCACTTTGGACATTGTAACTCTTAATATTCGAACAATGAAAACGGATGAACGACTGCAAGAACTGTTGATCGAGCTTGAAAGCATACATTTGGACATCACAAGGCTATGTAAAACACGAAGAAAGGGCGAAAAGCCAATGAAACTGGAACCAACTGGTTACGTACTTTATACTCGGTGTATGGGAAATTGACTATGTGGTCGAATTGGATTCCTCATTCACCGAAAGTTGAAGAACAATGTCGTAAAATTTGAAAATATATCTGATAGACTAACTCAATACGTCATTCAGCTGAATAAAAACTTTAAGCTTCAAATTGTCCAAGCTTATGCACCAATTATAAATTATGCTGATGAGGAAATTAATGTATTTTTGATGATGTGGCCAAGCTTCTAGACAACAAGAAGTGCAGGTAAAAAATCCTAATGGGTGACTTTAATACTAGAATTGGAAAAGCAAGATCTGGTGAAAATGCAACTGGTCCTTACGGGAATAGGGAGCGGGAAAATAGAGATGACAGAGAAGGACGAGAATTGTATATTATGAACTTATTTTATAAGAAATGGGCAGAAAATGGACATGGAAAAGTTCATCTGGTTTCACAAGTGAAATTGACTACATCATGTCAAACGATAAAACAATATTTTGCAATTGTACTGTCCATAACCGTTTTAATGTGGAAGCGACTATAGAATTGTACGAGCAAAGATTGGGATGAACTGTCGAAGAGAACGTATAAGAATGGTGAAATCGAAGAAGGACAAAGTGTATTCCGAAAAGCTGCTTCAGAGGGGTAACCATTTTGGAATTGCTTTATCAAACTGCTTTGTTATGCTGCAAGACCCAGAGGAAACGGAAATAACAGATCAGTATAAAGAAATTATCGACAATATGTTTGAAACGGCTGCTGCAATAGCACTATCAGAAAAAACTTTCAAACAGTCAAAGATCTCCAATGAGACCATTAATTTAATGAAAAAACGGTGTACAATGAGGACTGCAGGGAGCTCGTTTTGACAGAGTCGAGTACGTTGAGCTTTATAAAACCATAATAAAACTTATTCGAGAGGAAACGCATGCGTTCAATATGCAGCTAGTGCAAAAAGCCTTAGGGGGCCTAAAAAGAAAACAAGGGAATAAACAAAGAAAAATACAAGTTGATAAATAAAAGGACACAAATGTTTGCCTTTACGAAGACCACCTAAAACATGATATTCATCGTGTACATCATCAAGTATACTGGATCCGAATGGCAGAGAAAAGCTCAGAACTGCACGAGTTGGAAGCATGCTGGGGATGCCTTCATTCTGCAGGGGATCGACAATGGCTAAATGATGATGACGATGATGATTATAAACCTGCTCTAGGCCTTTCTATCCTGTGTTAGCCTTTTGGCTACTGCCTACATTCTTCCTTCTTCTTTAAACTCTTCCCCACCACTTTGTCCCAGATTTGCTGATCTTAATCTCTTCCTTTTCCTTTGTGCTCTCGTTTCCCATAACGTCTTCACTTGCATTGTAATGCTCATTCTTTGGAAAAGTCCCCACCAACCGAGTTGTTTTTGTTCTATCTGTTCTTCTATGGATCCTATGTCCAAATATTCTATAATTATTTCATTTCTAATTCTGATAGATAGATTCCTAACGATTAGAATCATAGCTTCCATAATAAGATTGCCATTATCATAATGACTTCATTGCCAGGCTGCTTCTTGAATCGCTTTGATAAGTATCTCATTTGCATCTTCTATGTCTTGATGTTAGAGGTATTTTGAGGTTGATTCTCGAATTTCTGATTCGTTCAAAAGATGTCTAGTTTATATTTCGATTTGTGTTTATTTTGTGGCGCTGGGTTTATTTTGGATGTGGTTGTTACCATAGCGATAATCGGAGGATGGACGGAGTCAGGTCTTCATTAGATTGATTATGTAGGTATGTAATTCTTGGGATATGCTGTTAACTAGAAAGAAGTCTAACAAATCTGGAATTTTATTGTCCTCTGTGGGCCAGTAGTCAGTTTGTAGGTCCGAAGCGAATGGCTATAATAAGAATATTGTAGATATATTAATAAAAAATAAAATTTCACTTTTTTTATCCAATTATTGCAACAGTTCACATGGATTATCTTGAAGATAAAATCAATATAGAATGGGGTGGCAAGGTGACCCAATATTAACTCTTCTTTTATCAGCCTGCCTTGAAGAGATATTCCGCAATCTGAATTGGGAACAGGATGGACCAAAAATAAATGGTGCATATTTAAGCCACCTTAGATTTGCACATTATATCGTTTTCCAGGCATACGACCCAGACGAACTGCAAAAAACATACAAGAGCTACAAAGGACGGGAGAATCAGTGCGGCTGGTAAGTGTGGCTGGCAAGCATTTGGCAGTCTCAACGTAGTATTTAAGAACCAACTCCCATTTTATCTGAAAAGAAAAGCTTTTGATCAGTGCATGCTGATTATTTTGACATATGGAAGTGAAACATGGACTCTCACATCACAGTCAGTTCAAAAACTTCGGGTAGCTCAGAGAGAAATGGAAAGATGTATGTTTGGCATTACAAAGCGGGACAGGCAGAGGAAATATATATATATATATATATATATATATATATATATATATATATATATATATATATATATATATATATATATATATATATATATATATATATATTTTTTTTTTTTTTTTTGGTTACCTGATTGGGGACGAGCCCCATCCATATCTTCAATTGGAGGGCATATATTTCGTCTCTTGATGTTCAGACTCTTCAGGGTACTGACATATGTTTTTTGGTCAAGAATAGGAAGACTCCATTGGAAGATTCCGTCGGATGGCGTATATATGCAGTGTCAGATTTCTTGGAGTCAACAGTAACTGAGTGTCATCATATACCCAAATGTTGGATTCCACAGTCTCATGTGGAACAACCTGCAGCTCCGCCTAAATAACCATTTTTGTTGGTTATTTGACTGAGGGCGAGCCCGCCATTAAGTTATACGCCATCTGATGGGATCATCATCATGGCATACGCATCCGATATGCCAATGGTAGTTCTAGGGTTAGATGTTCGGCGAGTAAAGCGGGAGGGGCAAAATATCCCAATTAAAGCTCAACACTTTTTGCCGTGTCCTGATTGAAATGTATGGTCGTGCATTGTCATGATGAAACACGACGTTTTTCCTGTTTGCCAATTCTGTTCGTTCTGCCTTCAGCCGATCTAATTATGAATAGTAAAGTTGGGCATTGATGGTTTGGTTGTATGGAAGAATTTGAAAGTATATGGGGCCCTTTGAATCCTACCAAATGCAAAGCATATTTTTCTTCGGGTTAAGACCATCTTTTGTCGGACTTAAAATCACTGACTCTAACAACTTCCATGATTTTTTCATTGTTATACACAATATATATTTCATCAGACGCTACCCAGAATTTTTTTCATAAAAATATCGCACCAAGATATTCGGTTCACATCGTATCGGCAAACGTACCTATTTTTTGAGATGGTTGAAACGGTCGATTTACCAGATATACATTATCTGCTATCTCACAGATCGTGAGATCTTCGGTTCGCTTCGCATGGGTCTTCGATTATTGTGGTCTTTATCTCTTCGACATCAGTCCATGAGAGACGGCGAAAACACTTTCCATAAACGACGAAAATCTTGTTTTTTGTTTGGGCAGCATTTTTGTCCCGTTTGAAATAAAAAAAAACAATGCGGCAATTATTATCAACCGACAATTTTAATTTGAAGCAACTTGAATAAGTGACGACTAATAAAAGCAAATCTGAAAGTAAACATGGCAAATACCTCAAAAATTAATAATATGTAAATAGACGTTACTAATTTAAGGCAGATTTTTGTTTACAAGCGTTAAAAGAGTTAATTGAAAATCCCTACAAACTTTCTGGACAAACTTTATTTATTTTCTTTCTTTCTTTCAATGGTAAAATTTCCATGTCTTTGAGTGCTCTAGCTACTGTTAAATGAAGATGGTACCCTTCAAAAAGTGGCGTCTATTAAACATAAACATGTAATAACTCAGTAACCTAGATGAGAACATATTGATCACTCACTAATATCAGTTCCCTGCTTTATATGTAACGAACGTACTTTAATTTGGTAATGGTAAAATTTGAATGTCAATAAAACGAATGCGAATATTTAATAATAACGGGTCTTTCGAATTGAGCGGTTTTTTTATTATTGAATGAAACACCGATGGCGTTGTGAATTTACCTAGATGTAGTCAAATTTCAGAAGTGTAATGTATGACATTTATAAAAATTGAGTCGTATACAATACAACAACGTGTTAAAATTGTTGAATTATTTTATAAAAATGGTGGTTTAGTGAAAAATAATTTTAGAAAATTACATGATATTTACGATTTGAACTATTGTCTATCTGAAAGCACTATCAATTGAATTGTTCAAAAATGTCAAGAAACTGGTTGGGTGAAAGATAAAAGAAGAGTAAATATAGTTGTAGTGTTCGTTCACAAGAGCATATTGCTTTGGTATGTGAAAGTGTTTCTCAAGACCCAGAAATTTTCATTAGCCGACGTTCACAATAATTTGTACTCAGTGAGTCCACAACATGGCGTATTTGAGAAAGGATTTAGCTCTGAAGTCATATAAGGTTCAAGTAACACAGGAACTAAAACCACTGATTATTCAAAACGTCGTGAATTTGTCAATTGGATCAAAGAACAAACAGATAATTCTTCTTAAAAAATCATCTTTTCAGATGAAGCACATTTTGAAATTTGTGGCTAGGTTAATAAACAGAATTGCCGCATGTGGGGGTGAGGAAAATCTATGATTCATTCATGAGAAACCTTTACATCCTATGTGATCCTATCCTATGAGTCACAGTTTCGTGTGCATCAACGGCGGTTCGTGGGGGGAAAAAACAGGTTGGGCATGTATAACCAAATTTTGGAATGGGGATAAGGAAATGCATCGTAACCAAAAATTTGACATTTCTTAGTATCATACACACACTTTGCTGTGTAGAAATACGAGTGTAACTGTCAAACATCAAATTTTCAAATAGGTACCTAGATAATAAAATTTTGCTAAACTCCCCATAGGACCATGACCTTTAAATCTGTTTGGAGTTGAAGTCCATCCTCCTGAATTTCTAAGCAGCAAAGTAGTCGACGACTTGATCATTAAAACTTGCAATTGACTTCATAAGTTTTTTTATTGCATTGCTAACGCGCACAACCGTTCCTGGCCCATAGTGTTTCTTAGAAATGTTTTGATTTAATTGAGGGTAGAGAAACATTTTTCGCTTTCCACAGTTGCCATAGGGACGGTATATAAAACAGTCGGCAATTCCATATATTCACTAAATATTGATGTTGAATTGGTTTGGATAAACATTTGTAACAGCGGAACAGTTCCACTATGTTTCATAAAATCCTCCAGTGTGCACATTACCGAGAGTTCATTTCTTAATTTTAAGTAATTTATATTTGCAAACAGGTTACACACAATTTTAACGTCTTTATTTGGAAAGACGGCACGATATTGACCAGATTTTTCAGTTTCAAATACATTTGCAACAGTTAAGTATACATCGAAAATAAAAGGTTCATGTATGGTTATGGTTATGTTATGGTTAAGGTATCACACATTTCCTTGCATATCCTGACATTCGGATTGGGGTCCTCCTTGTCAGTAAATTTCCGTTTCTTTCTGTGATTGTCTATGATCGTTGTAGATTCTTCACAAGTTAAGTTACAAAATTCTTGATTAATTTGTATTTCTATATTGTCTCTAATATTTTGAATGGTTGTTGAAAAAGTTACCAAATTCTTCTTAACTTTAAGTGCATCTAGTTGCCTGCTTTGCAGTTGTTCAAGGAGAATGTCGCAGTGAGGTATTATTTTATTGAAGAAAAATAATCAAAAATTAAAATTATCATCCACCAAATAATTTATTAACCCCTGAGCTTGATTAATAGAATTTTTATCTGACTCGGCGTCAATAATTTCTTCAAGGCACGTTTGCAATTCTTCTTTGTAAATGTAAACAATATTCACACATTTAGACGTAAAGTTCAATATGGTAGGGTCTGCACGTGGTAGACGCTTTTACACGATGCTGTCCAGAATAGTTGTCCATTTGGATGATCGAGAAAAGAAAGCGGGAAATGCAGACAGATTTGCAAAAAACACCTTTATACCTTTTCTATTGTACAACACATTTAAATTATTAGATTTAATTGGTGATTTTTGATGACAATTCGGTTCTCAAATGTTAATGTGACATTATTTTTATTCATGTATTACACTGAATTCATCTTCACTATTGTAATCGTTCAAAACTTTACTTTGCAACCACTGGAAAAGTCTAATAGCGCGATGGAGAAAAACACCTGACTACTGAGAATGGGACAGCACTCAAGATATGACGTTATAAATGCGTTTAATCTCCGGGTTACTAGCAAAGCAATGCATTGCTGCCTTTGCTTTTCGCACGCGATATTAAAGGAAACAGTAGCGGCACAAACTTATCTGTACCCAAATACGTGTCCTTTAATCGGTGCGCTTCGGAAACCCACGACCTATTTCGTTACCGCGATTGACATTTTGTATGTTAGACTATAGAACTCGCTAGAAGCATAGTCATAGAGAGAACAGAGAATAAATTAATATGAAATCTGAATTTTTTTTTACTCCATTTTTTAATTTTTAGGTAGGTTAGGTTAGGTTTGGTGCCGTGCCAATGTGCCCTTATGGAAAAACCGCCACTGGTGTGCATCATGGCCAGGACGTGTAATTTGGCAGTTTTTTCAGGATTTTTTCTTGAACAAGTTATTGCAAGAAAGGTTATGTTAATTGGCTACCGAGATTATGCGATTTGACACCATTGGACTATCTTCTTTGGGGTTACGTGAAAAGCTAGGCCTATAAGAACAATCCACAATCGATTCCTGAACTAAAGGTTGAAATTATTCAAGTCATTGGTGAGATAGAAACACGGTTATGCCAAAATGTCATCCAAAATTTTGTCAAAAAAATGGACGTCTGTGGAGCTGCAAGAGGTGATCGTTTGGCAGATATTGTCTCTCGTCTGTAAATGTTATATACTGTGTGTCAATTATCAATAAAAAGTTTTTTGAAATCAACGCAAATTCTATATTTATTGAGTGTTAGATATGGAATAAAAAAAATACCTACTCAGCTCCAGCAAAGAAAATTTCATTTTCGAATTTCGTGTTTCGACGGTCGAAAATCTTTTCGGACACAACACATTTTTCTCGCTTAACATTAGTTAACATATAAAAATCAATGAACCATTTTACAAAGTTGTATCACGTAGCGCGAATTTAAAACATAAAAATTAAATTTGGCCGATTTGCCGCAACATTGGTCCGCTTCAAACAACTTGACGCCTGGCGGGCAAATAAAGATCCAAAAGTGGGGGGTAAATAAATCTTACCCCAGGCGAGCGGCCCACAATTTGTCCACCCCAATGCGGACTCTCGGCTCTGCAATGTAGTGGCGCTGTTGTCGGTTTTGCTTTTTAAATTGGCCCTCTAATCGTTTTAACAGTAATGGAGGGTTATTATTTACATAAAGCAGGTGCGAATCAAATGTCGTTAAAGAAATTGTTTTAATTAAGAAATAATTTGTGTATGTATAAATGATATTTGAAACAAAATGTCTGCCGAAATTGTTGATATGACCTGCATATTTTATTACGCTTAAATCTACTATTTGTGTATAATAACAATATATAATTATTATTGATAACAATTATGTATAATAACAAAACAAACAGAAAATTTTTATAACTATTACTTTAATTGCATATAATTTGCATCTACAATAATAAACCCGAAGAAAATTTTCAAAACACCAAATGAGTTTATTTAACTGTTCGATGCGCATATCGCTAACCATGTTAGTAGCATCGTCACGAGAAAATTCAATCTGATTCGAAAATCTATGTTCTATTCATTTGACCACCGTAGCCAATGAAGCATGTAAAAATCATTAACCGTGAAGTTAACTAAGCGTTAAATTGATAATTTAAAAAGTTTCCTGAATGGAATAGGTCTTTTATTTCGATTCTTGGTTTTCTTATATTTTTCTATTTGAATAAAGCCCTATTATTTTTTACATTTGTTTCTCCTATACATAATATTCGCAATGTGTTCTTGATACGATGATCGTTCAATAAGTCCTTAGAAAATCCGAGATATCGTGCTCGTAGCATCGGAAATGGTTTGTTTTTAGTAAATATTATTATTTACCAGATAGCTAGTCAAAGTCTCAGTTATATTCATAGCATGGTTTCATTTTTATTGTCGATTGAAGCAAAAAACTTTTGTTTATTTAAAAAAATGAAAAAAAAAGAGTTTCGAGTGGTAATTAAACCCTTATATTTAATAGGTTTAACACCGAAAAAGATCAAAGCTGAGTTGGATGAATGTCTGCTCCTGTGTTTGCAACTGTTTATAATTGGTCCAAAATTAGTTTAAACGTGGCCGTACATTCAAAAAAGATGAACATCGTTCGTCCAGTGGAAGTATCGGGACGTCCAGTGGAAGTAACGAATTAAAGTGCGCGGAATAGTTGAGGACACAGGCTTATCGCAACACAAAAAATTGGGTGTAAAAAAAATCGACAAGAGGAGTGGTGCGTTTGTTCTCAATCGTGTGATCGATTCTGAGGGTGTTTAGGCGCTTTTTCCGCGCAATTCTGATGAGTTTCTGCATCGATACATAACTGTGGACGAAACATGGATACACAACTACACTCTAGCGACAAAGGAAAATTCAAAACTGGGTTTTTGAAAGCGAACGAGCTTCGAAGAAGGCGAAGGCGATAAAATTGACCGGCAAGATTATGGCCACAGTTTTTTGGGATGTACGCGGAATCATTTACACTGATTACTTAAAAAAACGAAAAATAATAAATTGAGTATATTATACGTCATTATTGCACCATTATTTATTTTCAAACTAAAAAAAATGGCTCAGCGGACAACGGTTCACATCGAACAAGGACGTCATCGTCCAAACAGATGCCTATTTTCGGGACCTTCAGAAATCTTACTTTTTAGACGGCTTAAAAAAGTTGGAAAAACGCTTGGAAAAGTGTATAGAGCTAAAAGGAGATTATGTTGCAAAATTAAAAAAATCTACTCAAAATAATTTGTTTTTCTATATTTTTCTAAGGGCTTATTGAACGATCATCGTATATGGTTTGGTCACGATCGCAATCTTAGTAACTAATTTCATGTATGTCCGATTTTTCATATTAATCTACTTTATTCTTTGGATTGCCCAGGATTTCCCTTAATTTATTATATGGTTTGTAGGCTACCTTAATATTATCCACGTTATTCAAAATCTTGTCTAGCTCCCATGTTAAATGAAAAGTCGAACATTCTTTGAATAATTGTATAATATTATGTTTTTTGTTAATCAATCTACAATATTCTTATTATAGCCAATCACTTCGGAGCTACAAAGTAACTTACGGGCCTACAGAGGCCAATAAAATTCCAGATTTGTTGCACTTAGTTAACGGCATATCCCCAGAGCACCTACATAATCAATCTAATGAAGACCTGGACTCCGGCCATTCTCCGATTATCGCTATGTAACAACCACACCCAAAATAAAGACAGCGCCACAAACATTAACCAATCGAAATATAAACTGGACACTTTTTGAACAGATCATAAATACCAGAATCAACCTCAAAATACCTCTAAAATCACATAAAAACATTGAAGTTGCAAATGAGATACTTATCAAAATGATTCAAGAAGCAGCCTGGCAATTAACTCATCATGATAATGGCCATCTTATTATGGAACCTATGATTCTAATTATTAGAAATCTATCAGAATTAGAAATTAAATAATTTTAGAATATTTGAATATAGAATCCATAGAAGAATATATAGAATAAAGACAACTCGGTTGGTGGTGACATTTCCAAAGAATGGGCAATACAATACAAGTGAAGATGTTATGAGAAACGAGAGCACAAGAAAAAAGGAAGAGAGGAAGACCAAAGCCAATTTTGGACAAAGTGGTGGGAGAAATTTTAAAGAAGAAGAAAGAATGTGGGCACAAGCCAAAAGACTAACGCAGGATAGAAAGGCCTGGAGCAGGTTTATAAAATATTAGTATGACATATATATATATATATATATATATATATATATATATATATATATATATATATATATATATATATGATATATATATGACATATATATATATATATATATATATATATATATATATATATATATATATATATATATATATATATATATATATATATATATATATACATATAAGCATATATATATGTAGAGTGTTAGGGTGCTTATATGCCATACTAATATTTTATAAACCTGCCAAGCACAGTGGCATGGTGTATTCATTGTGCCTTTCTAGCCTGAGCAACCTAGATATGATCCATTGTACTGAATCCACTTCTGAATCCGGCTTGCTCTCTGGGTTGTGCGTCATTCAGTGTTCTTAATATACTTTTAGATATTATCTTGGTGAAACTTTATACAGTACTGATAGAAGGCTTATTGGGCAATAGTTTTTATATCTTCCTGTGCTCCTTTCTTATGAAGAAGAATCGCTTCAGCATTTTTCTATAGGTTGGGTATTTTTGTCCTTTGAGGCATTTTGAGGACAATATCACACCTACACACTGTGCTATTATCCTCAAAATACCTCAAAGAACAAAAGGAATAGAAAGGTTTAGAGGTTATCAGAAGATTTTATTCAAAGTTATATGAAAATCAGAACCAGTCAAAGAGAGTAATGCACACGGGAGAGCAAATACCAGATGTACTATTGGATGAAGTGACAAATGTTATAGGAACGCTGAAGAATGGAAAGGCTCCAGGAAAGGACAGTGTAACTGTTGAAAGGTTATAATCTGGCGGCCAAACTTTACATAAAATAGTGGCAAAATTGTATTTAAAACGTAAAAAAATGTAAAAAAAATATATATAATCTTGACACGTTTGGATTTCAAATATAAAATTTGTTTTTCAGAAAAGGAGAAATAAGGTTGTCATAGGATTTTAAGACTTCAATGCATCTCTCACTTCATTAACAATTTAGTTTTGACAAAGGATTATAATCTCTTATATGGAGAAGAGTGATTTGGAGTTTAGTGGTAGATCTCTCAGAGTTATTCTGCCTTCTGTCTTATTTTGTTTTCTGATTTCTTGTTGGACCATACAGCTGATTCATTGACATTAAGAAAAATCTGATATGGATACAAGCGACTCTCCAAGGAGTAAAGGGTCAAGCATTTTTATTTTTACCTTAAGTGACAACATGACTTTTCTTTTACTTTTACTCGTCAATATAAATCACGAACAAAGCATAAGAGACACGTTCTATTCACTTGAAAGTATGGCAACGTATGACAAGTTGAAGCAATAAAACAAAAGATTCGGCACGAATCGTGCAAAGGCGGATTTTATCAAAAGCAATAACATCATGCATAACTTTCAAGCGCCAAAGAACTTTCGGCCAAAAGGCAATAATACTTGTCTGTTTCTAAATACTTTCATACTTGTGTGTTTTGAAGGGCAACTGGTAAATAATTACATATTATTCTGAAAATACAATTTGTATCCTTAGTTTTAGATCCGCGTATAAAGAAATTTTCAGCCGCTAATACAAGTAGTCACAATTTTTTGAACCGCGAATACGGAACCGTGAATAAGGAGCTTTGACTGTATATTAAATAATAAATGGATTTTCAATTAAAAAAAAACAATATTTAATTTAAAGTATTTAATAAGTATTAAAGTATTTATATAGTAAGTATTATTAGTAAGTATTAAAGTATTTAATTAAAGTGACGTTTTACTCTATCCCTATATCAATTACTTTTATTGGATCTGATATATTTTATTACTTTGTTAACCTTATTTTAAATTGGATATATTTTGATTACAGCTTCTTTTCGGCCTTCTGCTCTTCGCCAGTGTAATGGGCCACGTTGCAAACATCGTCACGTCAGTATCAGCAGCACGAAAAGAATTTCAGGGTAAGTCCTAAATATAATAAGATATTTTCATAATCGAACAGTTACTATCTTTATAACATCATTTATCTCGATATAAATGCGAAGTTATAGTTCGGCAGTAAAACTTAACAACCTATGCAAGTTTTTTTATTTTATTATGGAACATAATTTTTAAAATTACCGCCTTTTTTACGATTGCAGATATTTTTAGCGTTATGTGTATTTTCTTCCACAGTAAATATGTCGTAAGGTTCTTTTCGACTCGTTTTAAGAGAATCTCTAAATACCAGCGTACTTGGATAAAGGAAATTCTAGATTATGAAGCAATTTTTTTCATGTTCAACGTATGAAATCATGTTTTAACTTTTTTATTTTCTTTTTACACCTTTTTACACCAGTATAGTGCAGCTTCTATAATTTAATTTCAAAAATAGTTAAATCGTAACTGCTTTAAAATATCCTCTATCCTTATATACCTCTAAGTATATATATATATATATATATATATATATATATATATATATATATATATATATATATATATATATATATATATATATATATATATATATATATTGTTTCCTATTAGGGCGAGATCCGAATAAATCAAAGACAACCACAGATCCGGCTTATAGAGTGGTTATATTAAATTTTCCTTTTGGCCCTAGTAAATTTAAACTTGGCCAATTTGTGGGGTTAATAGAGGGGTAAGTTTTAGGTAATTTTTTTATACAGGAAATCTATCTTTTAAGATGAGGTCTGTTACAACAATATACAAAGACGAGATCTGATCTAATATATACGTTAGCTTCCAAATAATATACACACAATACGAGATCCGCCAGTGTTACCAGAGTGAATATGCGATACCAAACACCTACAGGTATTATGACTGAAATGAAACTATTTTGTTAACGCAAGCATTAACGAGGGCGATTTTCTATTCTGTAATGTTTAAAAGAGAATTTTTATGATTGTTGGAATTATGATATCTAAAAAGGTGGATTTTCATAAATAACAAACTCTAGTTTAATAACATTCCTTATTATACATAGACCTAAGAAGTTAATGGTATCATCTTTTTCTATTTGTGCTTTAAATATAATCTTCCGGAGTGTGTTGTTAATGTAATTTAAGTATTTTTGTCTATCTGCGTTGTCGCGGGTACCATATATCAAAATATCGCCTATGCAGTTAATTTAAAAAAAAAATCTTTGCACTATTAGTATTTAGAAGCATCTCTATTTGAAAATGTTATTGTTGAAGTGAAAGTAAAGATTATTTTATCTTTAACTTTAAAGTAAAGTTTACACTAACGCATAAATTAAAAAGGTGAAGGATTTCATTTATAATTATTCTACTTAATGTATTAATTGTTAAATTTTTTTCATTTAAGTTACTTATTTTTTCTATTATAGCGTATATAGAAAGTTATTATAGCTTAACTAGGGCCAATCTATAATTTTAAGAACTATTTGGACGGTGTTAAAGACAAACACAATCACTAAGCTATAATCACTAACTTATAAAAGCTAAGCCTCTTATATCAAGCTAATTTAATAGATGTTTTTGAAATACTAATTATATTAACTTTTTTAGCCTTATATTTATCTAAAAGAATTAACTACGTATTTTGCAATCCATATATGCCATTTCTAGCCCTATTTTTTGACTTTGAATAAATTTCTAATCAAATGCTAGTTTATTGCGTTATATGCTATATGCTTTATTGGGGTCTTCAAGTGATTTTTAAAGTTATAGGGTATAATTCGAAGCTCATTTATAGAAGCAACTGTTATTTACAGAAGATTTCTAGTTCGAACTTTGTTAATTAAGTGCAGGATTTGACGTCTTTTAACCTTATATCCAGATGAAGCTATGATCTAGAGCCATAAGCCAGATGATTACTAAGCGACTTGTAACGGCAAAACTGCCAATAAAACCTTAGGGGTCCGTTACATGAAAAATAACTTGTAATATCGTCCTTTAAAATCTTGTTTAAGTCCCTGTTTATCACAATTTATGTTCCCTCAACTTTATTCAATAATTGGTGTGATAAAAGCCGTTATTGACATATTACCCAGCAGTTTCCACCATTTATACTTAGGACTACTTTGAAGCTTCGGTCTTGTTTTAGTTGGTTTGAATAGAACTTAAATTTAAAGAGAACTACTAACGCCATCTATTGAAACAAAATGTATAATCTGAAAGCTGTAAATCTCTATAAAATTAGATTGTCGTCATTAGAATCGATCAACGGAATGTCAAGTTATAGCGCTTAAAGTGACAGTATCTGTTGTCAGGATGTTGTCATCTCGTAACCAAAATACGATGGAACAAAAAGCTAATATGAAATTTTGTTTCAAGTTCGGTAATATTTTTACAGAAGCATTTGAATTGATGAAAAAAGTT
Organism: Cosmopolites sordidus; assembly: GCA_031761425.1. Taxonomy (NCBI): domain Eukaryota; kingdom Metazoa; phylum Arthropoda; class Insecta; order Coleoptera; family Curculionidae; genus Cosmopolites; species Cosmopolites sordidus. The sequence goes on along the minus strand of JARFXV010000662.1, from coordinate 89,722 downwards.
TATTGTGATGATTTCTTATCCCCTGCACGTGTATTGGAGTGATATAAGTGATTTCAGAACGGTTGTGATGCTTCAAAAGGTGATTCAAAACCAGACCGACCACAAAACAAAAATCGTGAACAGTTGGTGGAAAAAGTGCGTGAAACGATCGCCTACAATGCCCATTTGATTGTGAAGTAGATAATGGAGGAATTAAATACGACCAAATACATGATTCACAAAATTTTGACAAAGTGTTTAAATAGATGGAAAGTCTGTGCTCGACTTGTTCCTCACGCCTTAAATGAAGTCCAAGAAATTGCTCGCGTTGAATATTACAATAATTTTATTGATATAGCCAGAGGGAGCTGCACATTCTTGAAATCTATTGTAACTGGAGACGAGACTTGCTGCTTCAAGTGTGATCCTCAAGCACAGCTTCAAAGTACTACGAAAAAATCCTCAAAATCAGGCTCTCCGAAATCGAAGAAATTCCGTATCCAGAAGTCAGGAGAAAATACAATGTTGATCTGTTTTTACGATACTGAAGCTATAATACTTCGGCAATTTGTTCAACAGAACCAAAATATAACTGTCAAATTTTATCTGGGTGTTCTAGAGCGTTTGTGGAATTTCGAGTGAGTACTAAATATCGAGCGCCGGGAAGTTGATTTTTGTTGCGTGATAATGCACCTCTCAGGACCATCGCCGTTCGTGATTTTTCGCTTCAATATCCTCCGTATTCTCCTGATTTATCTACTTGTGATTATTTCCTTTTCCCGAAACCCAAACTGGCCGTGAAAAGAACGTTTTATGACAGTGTTATACAAGCCCAAAATATCATGATGAGGTCATTAGGGCGATTTCGTAAAACGTCATACAGACTCTAGCATTGGGTGAACATTCAGCGATGTATTGATGCGGAAGGCATGTATTTTGAATAAAAATAAATAATTTTGGCAAAATAACTAATTGTTTTTTTTTTATTAAAAACGTGCGTAATTTTTCCGCTGTACTGTGTTTTCACATTTCAACATTTATTATTTCTTATTTATAATGGTAATATATTTGCAAAAAAGACTAGACAGGTTGTAATCACTTGTCAAGGTAAAAATTGTGTCAAAAATACTTCATAAGCTTTCAAAAATAAGAATTATTTTAAAATCATTCCATAAAGATATAAAAAACAATATTTTGAATCGTTTAAAAAAATTAAAATATCCTGTGAGATGTAAAAATTGCTAACAATAATACATCGGCATCAATGAAGCCATTTCATGTTGTCCAGTTTATTATTTATGCGATAATATTAAATTTCAAAGATTTGCTTTGATTACCAGAGGACAAGTATTGATTATAAGATTTGATATTATTATCAAATTGACTAATCTCGTCTTGCAAACATTATATTATCAGTTTTTATGTCATTAGTTATATATTTTGTTATATTGATGATGTTATATTTTGTTATATTTGTATAAACATGTTTTGCATATGTACGTTTCAACTTAAATGAACCATATCGTCCGTTTTCTCAGAAAGCGTCCCAACTGATAAAAATTTGAAAAGTATTTATAGATCTTATGCCTTATAACTCTATGTCTTATAATCTATGCAATATATACCACAATTTCCTCGACCTAGTTGCAAAAACCAAATTAGCTGGTCATTTACAAATCAGTTAAATCACTTTGTGATAAAGACAATCTATTCATGTATTATATGAGTCAATAAGTTCCCGGTTTGACATATATGTTAGATGGTCAGTGGTCGATTGCGCTAACCTTCAAACGCATGTGTCAAAATTTCATAACAATCTGTCTACTAGTTTCTGACTTGTGACTTAAGTGACGCCACTTTTGTTATTTTCAAAAAAAAATTAAAAAAAAAAGAATATCGTGTACCGATTAAGCCTTTCTTTTTGATGAAGAAAAATACTGTTGAAGCAAAACAATGGCTTAATAAACATTATCCGGTCTCTGATCTGGAAAATCAACCATAATGTATTGATATGGTGAATTCAAACGTGACCGTACAATCACCGATGACGCTCTGGGCGTCCAAATGACGTGGTTACACCATCAGAAAAATTCACAAAATTATTTCCCAAAACCGTAAATTAAAACTTCAAGAGATAGCTGATACGAAGATATTGAAAGGAAGTGTTTTGCACCATTTTGCATGAACTGTTGGGAATGCGTAAATTGCAATCGAAATGGTTTCCGCGATTACTCATAACGGATCAAAAATAACAAAGTATTTATCATTCTAAGAAATGTTTGGAGATGTTTAAATTAAATAAAAATAATATTTTTATGCGGTATGTGACAATGGATGAAACACAGATCCATAATTACACTCCGAAGTCAAATTGGCATTCAACTAAGCGGACATCAGGCAGTGAAAGCCATTCAAAGCGACCAAAAACACCTCTGTCGGTAGGCAAGGTTATGGCCTCTGTATTTTGGGATGCACATGGGATATTGTTCATCGATTATCTCGAAAAGGGTAAAACCACCGAATATTATATATTGTTATTGGTGAGTTTGAAAAACGAGATGCGATCAAAAAAGGTTCCAATTGAATAAAAACAGTACTGTTACAACAAGACAATGCACCGTGTCATAAATCGTTGGCAACGAGGGCTATATTGCATGAATTGCACTTCGAATTGCTTCCTCATCCAGCGTGTTCTCTAGATCAGGCCCCAGCGATTATTATCTGTTTTCAGATGCCAAAAAAAGCTCGTTGAGAAGAAATTTCGCTCCAATAAACAGGTAATCCCCGAAACTGAAGGATATTTTAAAAGGCAAAGTTCTATTAAAAAAGGTGTAGAAATGTTAAAAAAGCATTGGAATGATAGTATTGCTCTTCAAGGAAAATATATTAATGAATAAAGTCGAAATTTGCAAAAATAGTGTCAGACTGTGGATTTATTGACGTGTTATTGTATTTTAGTTCTCAACTACAAAATATTTTTTCAAAGTATATTTATTTAAATCCAATAACCAGTTATTTTTTTACTATGGTGAGTTTAATTTAATAATTGGCTTTACAAAAATAGGTGCTTTAGGTGCTGCATATTGCCAGATATATTTCCCTTATTTTTTTTATTATAATGTTTTTGTTTAAAAAGATTTTAATTTTTTTTTAAATTGACGAGAAACACATTATATTACTTTTTTTAACACATACTATTTATAGTATTCACAAGCACTACACAATAATAAAATAAACAAATAATAAAAATAAAATAAACAAGTTTTCAAGACCAACTCTAAAAGATAAATATCAGAGTACCAAAACTGCAACGTAAGCTTTGTCACATAAGAATTTATATTGGGTGTGTTGCGCGATTGTCGGACCACGTCTTTGTTAATAATCAGACACCTGTATACAAATGAAGTTGGCGCCACCTATAATGATATATTGTAACCTCAATAGTATAAAAGATATAAAAAATGTGAAATTTCAGCTCCAACAAAAAATTCGTCAGAATTCGTTTTAGGACGCACTGATTCGAATGGTAACTATATACACGCGAAAAATGATGAGGTTGAGGTTACGATTTCGGATCTCTCCTTAAAAAAATCTCGCCTCCTACGAAACCTATATATATATATATATATATATATATATATATATATATATATATATATATATATATATATATATATATATATATATATATATATATATATATATATGCGGATGATATTATCAAGTATATTGGATCCGAAAGGCAGAGGAGTGCTCAGGACAGCGCGAGTTGGAAGCATACTGGGGAGGCCTTCATCCTGCAACTGATCGACAATGGCTGAATATGAATGATATGTATATATATATATATATATATATATATATATATATATATATATATATATATATATATATATATAATTTTAATCAGGGGCGTAATATAATGAGAGGTCTAAGATAATATTTGCCCACTTTGTTGTACTTTTTTTAAATTTTCATCCAAGATTATGTAATATATTACTTTTTTACGTCAAAGAGGTACTGCTAGTTCGCCTTAATAAGATTCTCCGTTTTGGAGTAAATCGCTTTTAAACTTTTCAAAAGCTATATATATAAGCACTGTAAAGCGCAAACAAATCAAAAAAAGAAGAAATTTTAAGAAAATGTTAGAACTGATTCCTATCCTATCTATTTCCTATTTATTTATCCTATCCTATCCTATAAACAAAATTTTTAATAAAGATGAATTTATCTAATAAAAATAACTAGGATTTTAAGTTATACAATTTTCTTAAATTCCTTCTTTTTTTATTTGGATGTGTTTTAAGAGTTGCTTTTAAAAAGTTTAAAAGCGATCTTGAAAGGTAATTTAAAAAAAAACGGCCTAAAAAATGGGGGGGGGGGGGGCGTGAGCTCTTAAGCCCTTATCTTGACTCAGATTGATGCCAACATAACTTTACAAAATATGAATTGGGCAGTAGCAGTTCTTGAAGCTGCCATACAACAAGTCGAAGTAGCTGAACGATGTTTAGCGGTGATAGGTGTTTCACAAAGTGTTATCAGTCGGCTATGGAGGTGTATTAAGGAAACAAAAAGTCCAACCGAACAACATCCAGGAGAGTAGTTCAAGGAGTAGCTCAAGATAGATTTTTAGTTTTCGCTGCAAGAAGACAACCTACAATAATAAAAATATAAAGGAATTATATTTACTTAGAAATTATCGGTATATCAATACAGCAAACATCATGTACTAAATTTTTGGACATTTCTCTTGATAATAGACTTTGCTGGGGTGAATATATTGACCGACTATACAGAAAGTTAGCTGCTGTGTCATATGCAGTCTATTGATTGATACAGGTTGGTACCACTCATATTATATATTTATATTACGCAGAGTTTTATAGTCGCGTTAGATATGGTTAAATATTTTGAGGTGGGTCGTCACATTTGATAGATGTATTCAAAAACGAATAATTTGAATCATGGTGTCACTTCTAGCTGTATGTCGTCCAGTTTTTAAACAGTGCATGATTTTGACATAACTATCACTTTATATTTTGTAGGTTCTTAGCTTCCCAAATATTACAATATTGGGTCTGACATACATAACAAGGCTCTGATAGTCTTGTTCTGCCGATACATTCGCGTAAGATCGTTGAAGGAAATAAATACCACAAAGGTGTAAACTGGCACAGTAAGATGCTAAAACGGTTTAAGCATATTCAATTTGACAACGAGTTTGACAACAAATTAGTCCACGAATTTGTTATAAATCAAACCTTTTATAGCTTAGATAAATATTTATCTTATAAGTAATTAAATTAAAATGTTTATGTACTGATTATCATATCATCTAGTATTTCTGATGTTGTGGCATTGGACATTCTCTCAACAATTATTAATATTATTAACTAATTAAAACTAACTGTATATTGCTGTTTAGAATCAAGACAAATAAGAATAATAATTCAAGAAGCATTAACTCATGAGTAAATTACCATGGTAAAAAATATTTTTTAAAATATTTAATTTTTTTAGATCTTCACTAATTTAGATATGCTGAATAATACTACCCATTTCCATTTATATTTCTCTTTATTGAAGGTATGAATGATAACGCAAACTACTGTTAAATAAGCCCGATACTTTTACATGATTTTTTGGCACATAACTCCAGCAAGATAGGACGATCACCCATAATGCTAGGATATCGATCAATGCATTTGGATAGGTCTTTTGCCAAATTTAACGGTATAAGCTTCTTATTTATAACTTTATTTGAAAAGCAACTAACTTGACCACTCATAAAGTATTGCTTGAAATTCAGGATAGATAATAACATGCCGTTGAGATTGCGTGAAAGATATGGAAGTTGTTTGTCGGTCGTTATTTATAAATATATATAAAGTTTTTGTCTCTTGTTTTATATTTACTTTATTAATTGTATTTTGTGGTGGTGTTTATATTTATTTAACAATGGATAGAATTACCTGGAATAAATTGGCTGTTAGACAAGTGTCAATACGAGGCAAATTTTATTTAGTCGCATATTACCTCCCAATATCGCCTAATATTCTTTTCAAGTACGTGAAGATGTAATTCAAGTGATGATCGCTTTATGATTACACCGACACACAAAAAAAATATTGTTTTCTTCACTTCATGAGCCAAATCTCACTAATTTTGGGTTGAGAAAAACGAATATGATAACGAAAAACATTTATTAGCTCTAGTTTCTATTATATACAAGAGGTGAAAGTATTTTATTTTAACCGATTAAGAGAAAAATCGATACATTTTAACTACATATACCAACAACATTGAAAGTCCATTTGAATGTTTTAATGACAGTTGCATTCTGAGAGTTCAAAATTGAGAGAATACCTGGCAGGTTGTTGAGTCTAAAGAGAATCATACGGTGGCTTTATAAAATCGTTATCTTTTGGCTTGCCTCTTCTAAGTGAGTTTCGGAGCATTCCTACACACAGGAATACTACCAACAGTAATCCACACGCATTGCTTTGTTCTAAGAGCCCTAACCCCTTTGTTCCATCGCAGAAATATCCTGATGGAATCTTTCTCCATGTTCAGCATTGACAGCTCCACAACTAGGAGGGAAAAAAGTCTAAGTGGAAGTGGAAAGATTTTAAGGAAAATGTTGCATCCGAGTTGATTGTATTTTTGCAGAAGTCTGTCACTAACTGAGTATAGTTATCATTTGTTTATAGTTATCATTGTTAACTTTTGTTGCCTAAAAATCCACGAATAACTCTCTTTAAGGCTTCCCAAGTTTCCTTTTCTTTTCCCTCCAAAACTCGGTTAAACGCAGGATCCTTTACAATTTATCGAATTTGTGGCCCAATAAAAATACCTTCCTTAACTTTTGCATCACTTAACATACGAAATGTGTCTCTTAAGTACTTAAAGACCTGTCCTTTTTGGTTTATTCATTGGTTCATATTTGGTTTTGACAAAATTGTTCATCATATCCAGCTTTATATGACTGACAGCTGCTCTGACGTTGTTTGTAATGTGAGACCCTGATATCACATCGGCAAAAATTCTATTGCTGCAGTCTTGACCCAAGATGTTCTGCCTTTCCCGATGATCACTCAAGGCCTCGAAGGAGACACTTTTTCTTCAAACTCAGGGTCATGAGATGTGTAAGGCTTGTTGGGTACTTTGCCTTCCACACTATCTTCATTTTTTATTTTAAGCTCATAATTTTAGAGTGGAGTAGGAAGTGGCAAACTATCTGAATGTGGAATAGGTCGAATAGCCGATGGAAAATTCGGGTATTGAAGTGTTTCTCTTTTTTTCATTGACAATCCTGCCTTTATAGGTGTAGTCAAGCAGAAATAGCAGTCATCTGTATGGTTTGTTGGCGCCCGTCAAAACACACAGGCACAGCAAAAGCGATATATCGTTCTTTTATTTTTCAGCCATTCTCGTAGTACAATGGAACAAGAGTTGCAACATGTATGTGGAGCCGAAACTTATCCTGATCCCTAGCTTCATACCAAAATAATGGTGATAGGCAATATTCACCATAGGCGTCAGATAGCGTTTCTGTGACGAAAATGTTATTTCACTACAAATGTAACAAAAATTATTTACTACATTTGCACATTTTCGAGGCGTTTTGGTTTAATAAATTTTATAGTTCAAAAACACTTCAAAACTAGAAATTACAACATAAACAATATGAAACTCACAGTCACGGCAACATTAATTATGCTTATAATCTACAAACAGTTGGAGAACATTGTATTTTGTTATTTCGTTAATCGGTCATTTTTATGGTGATTTTCGAAATCAGCATGGGGAAATACATAAAATCAGCTATTTTTGAGCCCGAAATATTCACATTGTTGGTAAATGTTATTGACCATCGTGGGGTAAAATCCATGCTTTTTTTCATTTAAACATCGGTTGACATAAACTAAATCATAAATTCTTCTACTGGAATCTGTTGTAAATTATTAAGCTCACATCGGTTTATCACTAAACATCAAATCACCTGTTTTTTTAGTTATTTTAAGTTTTAAAGGGATTAAAGGGATTAAAATAATAAGGGGGTAAAGGGATTAAATGGATGTACCTTTAAATACAAAAAGATGTACCTTTAAATACCATATCGCTTGTTTATAAATTTTCAATGCAGGTTTTGCGAACCACGTTAGCAGTAGTTCCACTCAGGAAATAATTTAATCTAATTCTAAAATTAAACTATGTTTATATGATAACCGTATCAAGTGTAGTAGAAGACTGAACAATAATATGGCCATTGATAACATATGAAAGCATTTGAAAAGTAAACTGTTTGAATTATTAATGTAACCCTTGGTGAACCTCGCGGTTCATGATTTTTACACATTTATTAAATAAACAGAATATAGTTTAGTTTTAAAATTACCTTAGGATCATCTCCTAGTGATACTAACGTGGTTAGCGAAACGCGCATCGAGGAAGTTATAAACAAGTGATATGGAATTTAGTGGTAAATCTATTTGATGTTAATAAACTAAATAATTCTTGATAATGATATATAGTTATCAATTGACAATAATCAATCACCAGGTTCTAAATCGACTGATATATTGTTCTAAATAAAGCCACAATATACTGATTACCAAAACACTCTTGCAATATTACGATCATCTCTGTACAAAATATTTGCTCTACTCACAGAAGTAGTTTTGTTTATCATTAATAAATTGTAAACACGTGAAACTTCTTGGGGCTTGGTTAAAGCGGGTTATTTCTTTATCCATTTCTATTCTTTTGTCAGCACTCTTCTCTGCTATATTTTGATATTTACGCGAAAAATATTTTCTTCTTTCTCTTTTATATAATTCAACAAAAAATATATCCGACACTAAACTTTAAGAGATTTGCCACTAAACACCAAATCACTTTTTTTAAACTGCTCTACGCACGTTTCGCTAACCATGTTATCATCATCAGGAGATGATTTAATCTAATTCTAAAACTAAACTATATTCTGTTTATATGAAAAACCCTACCTAACGAAGCGCGTAAAAATCATGAACCGTGAAGTTTACTAATCCTTACATTAATAATTGAAAAAGTTTACTTTTATTGATAACTTTATCTCGGTTCATGATTTTCTTACATTTTTCTATTTGAATGCTTTCGTATGCATCCAAAGTTCTATTAGGCTTTGGGCTTTGGATGCATATAAAAACGTAAGAAAATCATGAACCGAGATCAAGGACCTATCCCGTTCAGTCAACTTTTTCAATTATTAATGTAAGGCTTAGTATACTTTACGGTTCATGATTTTTTCACTCTTCGTTAGGTAGGGTTTTTCATATAAATAGAACATAGTTTAGTTTTAGAATTAGATTAAATCATCTTCTGATGATGCTAACATTGTTAGCGAAACGTGCGTCGAGCAGTTCAAAAAAAGTGATTTGGTGTTTAGTGGTAAATCTCTTCAAGTTTAGTGTTTCACACCAAAGGTTCCAATAGAAGAATTGATATATCCGACACTTTCTAACTCTGAGTTAGACTATAACGCCCAGTTGATAGACTGGGCAATACGAGGCCAAGCTTGTTTGTATAATATATATAATATACCTTTACCATATAAAGTTTGAAACGTTAATGTTTTCCCCTTTTTGTTAGGAGTCCACATAGCGACATTTACGGATTTAACTGTCATTCTTGTCATTCGTTTCCAACCAGATCGGTGACTTTTCGAACAACATTCGTAATTCGTATTTACTTGTGCGATAAATGTGTCATTTTTTCCGTTCTTGTTTTCAGCGGATTTATAAATATTCTCTGTGTCTGCTTTATAGCTGCGATAAAAAGGTAAGTACATATTTAGAACCGAAGGAAAAACCGATTTTATAGACCTTTCGAATGTTAGACTGCCAATTGATTGTGGCTTTAAACTTTCGTGAATGTCAAAATATATATTCGGTTCATCAGTTTTTGTTTATTTAGAAATAGAGAAAAAAATATTATTCGATTTTTCTTTCAATATTCATTTATTGTTAATTTTTATATCTATAAAAGTATTAAGCCTACAACATGAAGTAAATTAGTATAAAAATGTGTATAAATATATAGACAGAATGGTATATAACTGTGATACGGAGACTCGGAGGTCGAAATATAACACCGCTTTTGCGGTTATTGCTTGGCTGGGTGACCCTCTTGAGTGGAAACCAGGTTTGCGTAGGGCTTTCAGTAGGCAACAAGGTGTAAGGTGCTCAGTGAAACCAATTGATGGATATTCTTAAGAATAATAAACTACGGATGATAGACCGGATGATTACCGGATGATTACGGATGATAGACATAAGGAAATAATTTAAGGTTAAATGCGATCTGCAACTAAGACTAGTTAGCGACTGGACCTACAGCTCAACTTGGGTTACAAACTACGTCATCAGCAACCAATAAACCCAGTCAGCACCTCCTCGGGTTATCTACTCATTTTCTGTGCTTAATCATATACAATCGAGAAGTCTATCGACTGGCAATTACGCTAACTATCGTGCCTTCGGCGTTTCACCTTAGGGACGGCGCCAACGCGACCAGTTTCTTAATGGCACATAAATGACTTTAAAGTATACCAATTTCTGCGAAACATATATATATATATATATATATATATATATATATATATATATATATATATATATATATATATCCCCTTTGTGCATCAGACCTTGACGTGGTAAAGGGATTTGAGTTGAGTAGGGCAATGAAGTTTTGAGCTATGCCGTCTCGAGTCTATGCTCCTGGGAGGGTTACCCCTGGCGGATAGGTCAAGGCAGAGGCCTCAGACTAACATGATCCAAAATCTGCCAACCCGCATAGGGCCAGCGTGGCAGATTACGGTCCATACCTTCAACATGGTATTTCAATATGTTGAAATATGACAGTACAACCTCAAACACGGCCCTCCTTCCGCGGAGGCCCAGGGGCAACTACCTACGGCAGTGGGAAGACCAAGGCAGAGGGTGCTAAGAATCACCGGGTTAGATTAGGCTGCCATTGGACTTTTAACATTGCTACGCTTAATATATGGACTATGAAAACGGAGACCCGACTGCAAGAACTGTTAATCGAACTTGACAACATACATTTAGATATTATTGGGCTCTGTGAAACACGAAGAAAGGGTGAAGAGTTAATCAAACTAGAACCAACTGGTCACGTACTCTACACCCGAGGTACGGAGAATGGACGATGTGGTGGAATTGGATTTCTCATCAATCGAAAGCTGACAGACAGTGTAGTTAAATATGAAAGTATATCTGAGCGATCAGCCCAATGCGTCATTCAGTTGAATAAAAAGTTTAAGCTTCAAATCGTCAAAGCTTATGCACCAACTATAAGCCATAGATGTGAGGAAATTGAGGAATTTTATGATGATGTGGCCGAACTTTTAGACAAAGGGAGGTGTAGCTATAAAATCCTGATGGGTGACTTTAGTGCCACAATCGGAAAAGCAAGAACTGGTGAAAATGCAACTGGCCCATATGGAAATGGTGAGCGGGAAAATAGAGGTGACAGGCTGGTTGACTTTGCTGAAGGAAAAGAATTCTATGTTATGAATTCGTTTTATAAGAAAAAGATCAACAGAAAATGGACATGGAAAAGTTCATCTGGACTCACCAGTGAAATTGATTACATCATGTCAAACGATAAAGCAATATTTTGCAATTATACTGTCCTTAACCATTTTAATGTGGGAAGTGACCACCGAATGGTATGAGCAAAAATTTGGATAAACTGTCGAAAAGAACGCGCAAAAATGATAAGATCAAAAGGCGGCAAACTGGATTCTGGGAAACTACTGAAGAGGGGCAGAGATTTTGAAATTACTTTGTCGAGCCGCTTTGCTGTCTTACAAGACCTAGATGAGATGGAAATTATAGACCAATATAAAGAAATCGCCAACAATGTGCTTAAAACGTCGACTTCAATAGCACCAGAAGATAAATGTTTCAAAGAGTCAAAAATTTCCAATGAGACCATTCATTTAATGAAAAAACGCCGGACGATGAAGAATGCAGACAGTCCTTATGGTTGGGTCGAATACGTTGAGCTTTGCAAAACCATAAGAAAATCTATTCGAGAGGAAACGCGCCGATTCAACATGCAGCTAGTGCAAAAAACTCTGGAAGAAAACAAGGGAATTAACAAAGCTAAGCAGAAGCTGAGAAGGAAAAGGACACAAATGTTTTTCTTAATGCGTGAGGATAGTACAATATGCAGGAAACGGACGGAAATGTTAGAGGTTGTCCGAAGATTTTATTCAAAGTTATATGAGGACCAGAATCAGACAAAAACAGCAATGCCTACTGAATAACAAATGAGAGGATAGTATAACGGTGGAGATGTTAAAAGCTGGTGGTCGGACCTTACATAAAACACTGGCAAGATTATACACAAAATGCCTCAAACACCAAGAAGTACCCAGCTTATGGAAAAATGTAGAGATGATTCTTTTACATAAGAAAGGAGTACGGGAAGATTTAAAGAACTACCGCCCAATAAGTCTCCTATCAGTGGTGTACAAAGTTTTCACCAAGATAATATCCAAAAGAATACTAAGAAAACTTAATGACGTACAACCAAGGAAGCAAGCGGGATTCAGAAGTGGATTCAGTATCATTGGATCATATCCAGGTTCTACAGCAGGACATAGAAAAACAAAACGAATACACTATGCCACTGCACTTGGCATTTATCAATTATGAAAAAGCATTTGATTCAATCTCAAAGCGGGCCATAATGGATGCATTGCTTAATCAAGGTGTAGAGAAAGCCTATGTAAATCTACTAGGATCGATATATGATGAAGCTACAGCGACAGTCCACCTTGACGATCTTCAAGTGGGAATAAATATAGAGCGGAGCGTACGGCAGGGGGACGCAATAATGCCTCTTCTTTTCTCAGCCTGCTTGGAAGAAGTGTTCCGTAAGCTGGATTGGGAACAAGATGTAATAAGGATTAACGGTGCGTACTTAAATCATCTTAGATTCGCAGATGATATCGTTCTTCTTTCACAAGACCCAGATGAGCTGCAAAGACACGTACAAGAATTGCAAAGGGCTGGGGAAACATTTGGCTTGAAAATAAACTAGAAGAAGAGTCAGGTCAAGTCCAATAAATTTGCTGAGGACAAAAGGATTTCTATTTTAGGAACGGATTTGGAAGTTGTGGATCACTATATATATCTTGGGCAAAGTGTTTCAATGGAAGGGGATACCGTCCGGGAGGTGGAACGACGCGTTAAATGTGGCTGGCAGGCATTTGGCAGGCTCAACATAGTGTTTAAGAGCAAACTATCACTTTGTCTGAAAAGAAAAGTCTTTGATCAGTATGTCCTGCCCGCTATGACATACGGAAGTGAGATCTGGACACTAACATCACAGTCAGTTCAAAAACTTCGAGTAGCACAGAGGGGAATGGAAATATGTATGCTTGGCATTACTACACGGGATAGAAAGATCTGCACATGGATCAGAGAACAAACGAAGGTGAATAACTTCATTGGCAGAATAAAGCAATTGAAATGGAAGTGGGCAGGCCATGTAGCGAGGTGATGGGACAAAAGATGGACCAGGGCGGTCCTAGACTGGATACCGCTTGATCGCAAACGTCCACGAAGAAGACCGAAAACACGATGGACTGATGATATTATTAAGTATATTGGACCCGAATGCCAAAAGAAAGCTCAGGACCGCGAGAGTTGGAAACATGTTGAAGAGGCCTTCATCCTGTAGTGGATTTCACTGTATCAACGACGAGCTTTCCAGTTTGGTTTGCCTTTGACTATTTAATAATCACTAGCACAAGTTCCAAGACAAACAAAAAGATATAAAAAAATAATTATAACAGAAATAAAAGAAATGTAAATGTAATGCTTACAACAACCAAGGGTCACACCATTTCGCCAATATAATTTGCCATTCTCAACTATTGTGATAAGAACTTGAGATCAAACTTATTTTTTCTCCTTCAAAGTAGTAGTCCCCCTTCACTCCTATATAATTATTCAAACATTATTTCCAATTTTCTAAATAGTTTTATACTCGTCTTATTGAAAGCTATCATTGAACTATCTTGATTGGTTTCTATAAGTTCAATGAATCAACTATGAAGTAGTACCTTTAATAAGAGGGAAAAGTAAAAAGTCACACGGGGTGAAAAAGTAAAAAGTCTTGTGAATATGGTGTTTATGAAACGGTATTTGTTTGATTTTTAATGAAAAATTGACGAATAGTTACTGCGATGTGGGATGGTGGGTTATTGTGATGAAAGCCTGAATGGTTTTGCCACAAATCTAGACGTTCTTTTTTTTAATAGTTAAGGTTTGCCATTTTATTTTATAATATTATTAAATTTTTATAAGATTTTAAAATTAAAAGTTTTTACAAAAATCGTGATTCTCCCGCAACCACGTTTTGCGTCTTACAAGCAGAATCTGGTCGCCATAATCGTCCTTCTGAGCACATAGTTTCCAACACAGTCAAAAAATTTGAAAATACCGGGTCTGTCATGAATGTGGTAACACATATGCGTCATAGTAACGCTCGCTCGATGGAGAATATCGCTGTTGTTAGTGAAAGTGTCGCTGAAAACCCAAATTTATCGATTCCTCGGTGCTCACAGTCTGCTGGCTTGTCTTACGGCACATTATGGTGTGTTTTGCATTTGAACTCACGCACAAATTGATGCTCGCCGACCATGAAATGCGTCGAGCATACGCCGATCGGGTGCTTGAACGTTCACCTGATTTTTTGAACAAAATCTTTTTCAGCGATAAGGTTCATGTCTCATTCGGCGGATAAGTAAATAAGCAAAATTGCCATATATAGGCCTTGAAAATCCACAAGTGATTATCAATAGTCCATTGCATTGCGCGTTATAGCCTGGTGGTGTCATTGGACCGAACTTCTTCAAAAACGAAGGCGAGTGACTGTTAGCGTTAACTCTGAGCGCTATAGCCGTATGATTACCGATTATTTCTGGCCAGAAATTGAAGAAGATTTCAATCTGAGCGATATATGGTTCCAACAACCCGGCGCCGCAAGCCACACAATACGACTAATTGTGACTTTATTGCGCGAGGAGTTGCCAGGCCGCGTAATTTCGGGATTTGGTGATGTCAATTGGCCGCCGAGATCATGCGATTTGACGCTGTTGTGCTTTTTTTTTGTGGTGCTACGCGAAAGATCGTGTTTACGTAGACAATCCTAGAGTCTTGAGTAGTTAAAAACCAACATTCGTCGTGGTGGACATTTAAATGATGTATTCCACATTTAATGGCAAAGTCCAAGCAATACATTTTCGAATTTTCGATCGAATTTCGATCATCGAAATCTCAATTCGTTGTGTGCATTTTTAAATGTTACTTTCCGAAGCACAAATGGAAAAATTTAGTGTTGAGTTTAGTGTTGATCTAACTTTAGTTAGATTTTCTTTAGTGTTTTCCAGATCAAAGTTGTTACTATTTTTCAATGTGTACTATAAATGTAGTTGAATACTCTCAAAAAGCTACCAATATAATACTATCAATAACTCTATCAGAACGTTACCGTATAGTATCTATCACAGCGTTACCGTAGTAGCGCAGTGCCCTTTTGTGACGATTTACTAAATTCTTAAAATGTACGAGGATATTTTGTTGGAAATATGTTCCGAAGGTACATTACAATAAAAATTACTTTCTAAATAAAATTCGACATTCGATGTTATAAATCATATTCTTAATACTGGAAAATCCGAGTTGGCTAATTTGTGTTCCGATAAAGGATTGTCATTGTACTTTAGCGTCATTGACTTTCAGATTTGTTCGGTTTGGTTTAATTTAAACTGAAAATTTATGGTTGCGAATTTTGTAGATTTAAGCAAATGTTTTAATTTATCGAATCAAATCAACGAAACTTTGATATATGTTTCGAGATAAATGTTCTGATTAGCTCTATTGATTAAAGAGCATATGTTCTTACAACGGCTTACGGCATGCGCTCTTACAAATTTTCTATAGCTCAATTTCTCAAGCCAGACGAGCGCCCTCAAAAAGTGGACTTTGTGAAAATTTATTAGTTCATTTCCAGAAAAATCCACATTTTTTAGAAAAAATAATCTTGACTGATGAGTCCAAATTTTCGAGAGGAGTTTTAACAGACGGAATTGTCAGTTCTAGACCACTAAAAATCCTCATTCCACATACCAAGAGAATTTAGTTTTAATCTTTTTTGTTTAATCATGGTCAAACAAATTCTATACTTTATTTACGACGAACGGTTAATTTCACGGAAGTATCTAGAAGTTTCTATTTTTATCTCTAGTTTGACCATGGGGAATTGACCGTCGAGATTATCCGATTTAACTCCCTTTGATTTTTATCTTTGGGGTACAGTAAAAGATATTATCTACAAATCGCCGGTAAACATTATTGAGGAGTTAGAACTTCAGGTGAATCAACCATTCCTGACCATATATCCTATTGAGATAAGAAGAGCCGACAGCGTTTCGAACATTTCCTATAAAAATAATTTTATAGATAAAATAGTGTCCAATTTTAATTTTGTATTGCTGTTTACTAAAATAAAATAAACCGTTATCTTTGCTTTAATTGTATTATTGTGGTTTTTTGTTTATAAATCGAAAACCGTTAAAAATAGGCATATCATTACTTAATACTTTTAGAAACAAAATGTATTGCTCTTTTGAGCTGCACTATAAAATATAAGATGTTCTATTTAAAATTCCTACATAACATGAATTTTTAAGTTGTATCAAAAGTTTACTATTTTTTAAATACCCTGTATGCGATATATATATATATATATATATATATATATATATATATATATATATATATATATATATATATATATATATATATATATATATATATATATATATATATGGCTCTACATTCCATTAGGAATTGTAGCCGCTCGATTCTTTTGAGCTCTAGAAACTCATTTCTTGTGGTGAGTTAGTCCACGTTCCTCTATTCTTCACTTATTCTATCCTATTTTTTGTCCTTGCTTCTTCCGTTATTTTCTTCCACACATTTCGGTCCAGTACCTAATTCTTCCCGCACCTAATCCTCCCACCTACAGTTGAACCGTCCAAAGATTACCCATGCGTTATCAATTTGTATCCATACGAATCAAATCAAAAATTATTAGTCGAATTAGTGCTAACTTTCATAATGGACGTGGTTAATGCTAACTTTCATAATGGACGTGGCTACTGCCTCGAAAGACGGATATTTATGTTTATGAGTTAAATTCACGATACATTTATTTGTATATATTTATAACATGAAATTATAAGACGTTGCGTTATAAATCGGTATTTTAATGTAAAATTTCGAGTGTTTGTCATAAAATTGTAAAGTTTTATGTCATAGATTGATCGAAGAATTTTGTAAGTAAAATTGGACGAACTTTAAGTTATCACGAAATTTTAGGGAAGTAGTCAATGAATTAATTTGTTATTGATCCAAATCGTTTTATTTACTCTATAAACATTATTGTCGAGACCAATTTTTATTTGATGAAAACGTTACCAAGGTACAGGAATATAAAGGTCCTTAAACAAATGCATTACAGATTTATTACAAATATCACTTCAAATATTTCATATAATTATATGAAGCATACAAAAATAGCTGTTTAAACATTGTGTTAAATACTGGGTACTTAATACATAAATAATTACAATAATACATAAATAATCATAATTTTTCCTATATCTAAATAATAGACTCAACTTCAACATTGACGAGGTGTTCTCATATAAGCCAGTCTTCAATTAATTTCTCTGTATGTGATACAGACTTTTCCCATACTTCTTCATTACACTGTTCCAATGCTTCCTTCCATATATTTTGTACTTTTTCATCATTATATTCATCCCTATCAATATGTTTATTATAGTATGTCTTCGCATTAGCCCAAATTAATTCTATGGCATTAAAATCATAATGATAGGGTGGAAGTCTTAAAATGTCATGGCCATGTTCCCTTACTAGTTCATCAATTGTAACCGCGTCAAGGGTAGATCTGCCTCTCCTAAAGCCATATTGACAGTCTCCAATTTTTTCTTCTGTATACCTCATCAATCTGTTATTTATTATCATTGTCGGTATCTTATGTACAACACTAAGTAAGGTAGTTCCCCTGTAATTTGTGCAATCTGTTGTATCTCCCTTCTTATAAATTGACTTTTTTATTCCTTTTTTCCACTCATTAGGCATTTTTTCTTTCTTCCAAATATGGATTATCAGCTTAAATATCCTTCTTCCTAAGGCTTCTCCCTCGTATCTTATCATCTCATTGACCATATTATCTAATCCACCTGCTTTATTTAATTTAAGTTGAGTTAGTACATCATTAAATTCTTCTTCTGTGGGTATATCCAGTTCTTTTTCTTCCATATTGCCTTCCAGGTTTCCATCCTTTTTCTTTTCCATCACCGTTCCGTTTTGTGTTAATATTTTCCTATAATGATTCGTCCATTCGGTGCTAGTTATGTTTGTTGTGTTCTTTTTCGCATTTTGTCTTTTGATATATCTGTATAATTTTATGTTATTCTTATTATTTTTTTCTATCATGTCCATCTATCTCTATCCATCTAGTTTTCTTAGTTTTTACTAGTTTAGTGCTGTTTTTTCTAATTTCCTGATATGCCCTGTAGTCTACATCACTCCCTGTTCTTAACCAATTCAATCTAGCAGCCCCCTTCCTCTGCATTTTTCGTCAAACCATTCCTTTCTTCTTTCTATTTTTACCCCTTATCTTATCTGCGGCGTACTCTTACATCTTTTTTATATTACTCCATTCTACTTCTATGTTTTCGTCTTCTGAACTGTCTGCTAGCTGTTTTCTGACTTCTTCTTCGTATAGTGACTCCTTGCCTGTTATCATCTCAATGTTCCATCTCCTTCTATTTGTTTGTAAATTCACTCCACCTACCATTCTTAACTTAAACTTCGCTATTACTAGAATGTGGTCAGTACCCAAATCTGCTCGTTTTGACGATCTTACATCTTGTATCATTTTTTGTCTTCTTTTATCTATGAGGATATGGTCTGTCTGGTTTCCTGTCTTTCTGCCTAGGATTAACCATGTTACTTTATGCTGCGTTTTGTGTTGGTATTTTGTGCTAACTATGTACATTTCCATTTCTGTTACTAAATTTCCCAGTCTCGTTCTAGTGTTGTTTGTGTCATTATGCAAGGTTTCTCTTCCAGCCATTTCTCTCCAGTATTCTTCCTTTCTCATATTTGCATTGAAGTCTCCCATAAGGATGATTGGGTCATATTTTGGTGTTTTTTCCCAAGTCTTGCTTATTTTATCGTAGAACTCATCCTTCTCTTCTTCATTTGCTATCCTAATGTTGGCTATATCATTCTTGAATCTAATGTATGAAACTTTCATATTTATATTCTTAAATTCCATTAAATCCTTTCTTGAGTTTTTGTTTATCAATAAGCCCGTTCCATTCCGCCTCTGCTTATCTTCCCCTCAATACAGTATCTTACTTCCTGCAAAACCAATACTTTTAGTTTACATTCCAGCATTTCTCTGGCAACCTCCTCCATCTTTCCTACATACCGTACATTCCTTCTTCCTCTTTCTATTTGCCATTTTATTCGTTTTTCTTTTCATTGCCCTATCGACATGATCTTTGTTCACCCCTCCACCTTCCCTTAACAGTTTTTTCGCTCAGTTCTCGTGATTTTTCCCCGTTCTTTCTTGAGGGCCTCACTCTCCGGTGACCTTTTGTTAGCTGTGCGTTTATTATTTTCCTTTTCTATATTTTCTGGACTTTCGAGATCTTCTATTCCGTACGTTTGTCCGCTCACAATCATCTTGTTGCATCTAAAATAGGCTGTGTATCCTTGTTGTTTTGCTTGTTTTGAGGTATAAAAAGTTTCCTTTCCCCTTGGACTTTTTTGTATATTCATCATTAATCCAGATGTCTCTCCCTTTCAGTTCTTTGGTCCTTTCAAATATTTCCATTTTCTTGTCCCATGTTTGTAGCTTTACAAGAACTGGTCTTTTTTTATTTGGTTTGTAGGCTCCCAAGTTTGGTCTGTGGCATCTACCGCTGCATTAATTTCTACTCCCATTTCCCTCAGCAATTTCTGCACCTTCTCTTTTACTTGCCCCTGTTCTTCCCTAACTGTACCAGTCAATGCACCATAATGTTATTTCTTCTTATTCCTCTCTCAACCTTCTCCAATCTCTCTTCTTGATCTATAACTGTCTGCTTTAATTTTTTGTTTTCTTATTTCAGCTCATTTATTGTATCAGTACTCTTATCTAGTTTCTCTTCAACCGCTGTCAATTGTGTGCTTATTTGCGCAAACATTCTTTTTATTTCCTCCATATTTTCATTTTCCGATCCCACTATATTATATTAGTCTCATTCTTTCCATCTGCTACGTAATTTTTAAAACTATATAAACATATAAACTCCAGTACGAGCCTGTTTCTTGATCACTGCTGAGCGTGACCTCGGGACGGTAGCTACTTCCTTATCTTCGTGTGCGAAAAGAGGACGGCCCCGGTCAACCTGTCGTAGGCCGACGTCTTATCAGTATTCAGAAGTGCAAAATATCGATCATTCCAAAATATTGTAAAATAAACATGGAATTAGCGAAATATAAATTAAAGTGGAAGTGTGGTAGGTTCCAGGAGAGGAAATCAATCTGGATGTACATAAATTACAGGTAGGACTGGGCAATAAGTGACAAATCAAAATAAAAAAAAATACATGTTCGAAAAATTTCGAACATGTATTCGACGGAACATGTATTCGAACATGTATTTCGAACATGTTTTCGATATGTTGGACGTTGCTCCTTCCCACTGAAACCATGTTCTTTGATTATAACCAGCACTATTTTTTACAGTTCAGGAACCAAACAATTTTCCAACATTTTTGCATAACGCTCTGAACTGCGCGTCACCTGCTGTTTTAAAAAAAGTACAGCCCGATTGTTCCTCGCACTGACATTGCATCCCACACAGTGATTTTAGTCGAATATAGGAGTTTTTATGCTTGTGTTGCGGATTCGTTGCACTCTAGTAACGACAGTTCTGCTTATTTAGATCACCGTTGAGATGAAAACAATATGTTGTTGAATGTTGCAAAACGATTAGCTACCTGATTAACGAATTGAAGCCTCTGACCGGTATCTTGGGGCTTTAACTTTCCGCACAAGTTAAATGTTGTATGGGTGCAGATTAAAGTCCTTGCGCAGAATGCACTGCAATGATGATCGAGGCACATTTTAAGCAAGAGCTCCCTTACGAACAGAAAGGTCCAGATTGTCACGAATGAATTGATTTACCATTTCCACATTTTCTTAACTTTGTAATGACCTTGGTCACCCAGGCTTACGTTTATCTATAGTTGAACAGGTTTTATCAAACTTCCTAGCTCATTTCCTGATGAGGGGTACACTTGGCGCGTCTTTAATGTTATGCAAACTACGATGCTTGCAGAACTTTCTCTGTGCTACAGTCGCGGAATCATTGTTTTTGTAAAATTCTTGCACACATAACGAATGGTCTGCTCCCGAGAAACGCTCCATATCGACTAAATTCCTAAACGCGGGGCTATCGATTGACATGCGGCCCGCACCCTTTACAGTTGTTGTGTTTACGTAGTGAGCGAAAGAAATAGAAACTTTCTTATGGAACACTTTGTATATTCACGCATCAGGCCTCGACTTGGTGCGTTATTCTTCCAAAAATTATAAATAATATCGTTAATATCAAATTATTCGATATTTATTTGAGTTTAATGCTTATAATTTTCAACTTTACAAAAATTTAAAATTAATATGCTGAATTAAACTGATCAATATTAATCCAATTTAAAGGGTTCGGTTTTGGTTTTAAAATGTGGTTTCGATCGTAAATAATAAGTTAATAACCAGACACCCATTTTATGTATTTATTTTTTCATATTTCTTAATATTCTTGTGTAATCAGAAGATTTATTAATTTGCATATTATGATCATATAAAAAGTATCTATGTTATTTGAAATAATATCAAATGTTAATGTTCAGTTTTTAATAGATACGTCTGTTAACTATTCCTGATTGTATAGCTATCCAGCATGTGTACAGCTTTGTGCTTCTTAGCGAACACACTTTTTTTATACCTTACCACCTTACAGTGGCCTTCGCTTACCGACAACCTTACTAGTGGCTTTCGCTTACATCCCTGGAATAGCATATTTTCTGCAAAATTCCTTGTCATTTAGTCGTCTATCTCCTATATCCTCTCCGTCCTTTCACCAAACTGGCTTTTCTTAAGTTTTACATTCTCAATTTTTACACCTCTGGTCGTCAATAATTGCCATGAGATATTCAATCAAGCGGTTTTATAATAAAATTGCTTTGGACTCTAAAATATGCTGGTATCTTGGCCAATCAGCACAATGACTCATGTGCCAAAATGATAATGAAGAGGACCTTATCTCACTTTTGACTCACCACTGTGATGCCTTTCCTCCAATTTCATTAATTATACAGCATCTAGTTTTATTGAGATATTCATGGGCATTCTGACACTAATCTGTACGATTTTAAGCTCAAATTTTCCGAACATCGTGTGTTTATATCACAAATATCTCCAATGTGGTGATCCTTTTCCAGTATGTAAGTCATGCGGTACTTCTGTCGCTCTGTCGATCGTCATAATTACATTTGTGCAAAACCATGGTCCCCCCAAGAACCTCTGGTCTAGTATATTCCTTTTTATTGTGTTACTCTCTTTGAAATTTATTTTATTACTCGTATATATTACTTATTCATGATATAATTGCTGCTTATACTGTGTTTTTGGTTCATATGTTTATATTCTTTAGGTAAAAGTGTAAAATCCGACAAGGATTTATTCTTGAAGTATGCTAGTAACTAGGCTGGATAAGGCCGGATTGGCTTTCTGATGGTTTTCTACGTGCTATATATATATATATATATATATATATATATATATATATATATATATATATATATATATATATATATATATATATATATATATATATATATATATATATATATATATATATATATATATATATATATATATATATATATATATATATATATATATATATATATATTTAATAATTTCTCTGGGGTTCAAACATTCAAACTGCAGAAGAATTATAACGAAGCCTTTGTTGCGAAATATCAAAAAGGCAATATAGAGATGGAAGTTTCGGGCTAAATCGAAAATTCTTTATCGAAGCTAAAAACGTTTCCAATAGAAAAAATCTGACAGAAATCGTGTCGAATTAGTATTTGGAATGGTGTTACCCTTTTGTTAGATTTATAGAGCGTCCATTTATTTCGATTTGTCTATTGAAATATACTATAAAGGACAAAAATACAATTTATATTTAATTGATTATAATTATCTTTAATATTTGAACGCAATTCAATTACGTCGAATATCTGCCTATTAATTTCTTGATATATATATATATATATATATATATATATATATATATATATATATATATTATATTGAAAATATATCCAACCTATTAATATATCCAAAAATTATTATAAATATATTATTATATATATTAATTAATATATATTATATTTATTATAAATATATCCAAATTTTCCTTATTGTGACAACAAAAAATGAATCACACACACACATATTAAATGATTTTATGATGATGCTAACATGATTAGCGAAACTCGTGTCGAGAAATTAAAAACAATTGTGTGAATTAAAACAAAAGTGATTTGATGTTTAGTGGAAAATCTTTGTGGGTGTAGGAACAAGCCAATTTGCTTTAAATGAAGTCAAAAGCGATGATATATTCCATTTTTTGGATAGATTTTAACACTTTTAACCATGAGATATAGTCCTAATGATTTTTTCGAGAAATATTCCTAATGATTTAAGATCTGATAGGTATAATCTAGATATGAAGAATGTATTATAAAACTTTTTTATTATTCTGAAATAATACATCGGACAATGAGTCCCCGGTCTAGCATATAAAGGGCATCACTTACGAAAATTCCTTACCAGTTGTCGGTAGTGTCAACCTTCAAAAGTCATGAACATTTAGGAATGCGTAATCTATTTAAGCGAAATAAAAAGCTCTTTTTATGCCTTATGCGACAATGGTTGAAACATGTATCCATCACTACTCTCGGAGTCAAATCGGCAGTCAGTTGAGTGGACGGTGGCCGGTGAAAGCCGTCCAAAGCGACCAAAAACACAACTATCGGCAGGCAAGGTTATGCCCTCTATATTTTGGGATGCGCATGGGATATTGTTCATCGATTATCTTGAGAAAGGTAAAACCATCAATTAGTGTTATTTCACCAAGATAATGAACTGTGTCACAAATCGTTGGCAACGATGGCTAATTTACATGAATTGCACTTCGAATTGCTTCCTCATTCGCCGTATTCTCCAGCTCAAAAAAATTCTCGCTGGAGAGAAATTTCGCTCTAATGAAGAGGTAGTTGCCAAAACTGATGGATATTTTGAAAGCTAAGAGAAATATTTCTATAAAAAAGGTGTAGAAATGTTAAAAAAGCATTGGACTGATTCTATTGCTCTTCAATGAGAATATATTGATGAATAAAGTCAAAATTTGCAAAAAAGTGTCTTTTATTTTTCAGACCAGATATTTATTGACCGATGTGTTAGTATTAATTAAGATTGTAGCGGAAGTGTAAAAAAAATGATCTATTTGTATAGATATATCACAAGTTAAGAGCAAACCAGATTCTAGTTTATGCCATTTTAATACCTTAGAATTATTGGGCTTAGTGACATCAAGATTGGTGAGTACATGTAACACACGCCAGCTTTTAATTTATGTTATTGCGGTGGGGTAACACATATATAGGTCTAGGGAATCGAAATTTTACAATCTTATTTTTTCATAACTATTACATAAACATTCGTACGTGTTTTATTACAAATCCCACCATTCTCTATTGGTTGCTCTAATTTTTATTTAATTCCAATTGCCCTCAAATCTTCTTGCACTTGCTCCAACCATCTGTTCCGCGGTCTTCTATTTTTTCTTTTCTGTTTACATTATTTTCCCTAGCAACCTTTCTACGTCTCCCAACCATATCTATATGGTATCTATATATACCATATATATATATATATATATATATATATATATATATATATATATATATATATATATATATATATATATATATATATATATATATATATATATATATAATTATTATATATTATATATTTTTTTATTTTTCTTTTCCAACCTTCTTCTGTTCTTGTCCCACCATGAATCGATCTTACTAGCTCTCCCATCTGTACAATAGATCTCTCTCAGATTATTTTAACATCCATGTCTCCATGCATACGTTACTGTTGGCTTTAAAATTATCATATACATTCTTATTTTAGTATTTCTGATGTTAGTATTTAGTAATGGTGTTAAGTGTGTAAGCATTGTAATTGTAAGTAAGTAATGGTGTAATTCCAATTGCCCTCAAATCTTCTTGCACTTGCTCCAACCATCTGTTCCGCGGTCTTCTATTTTTTCTTTTCTGTTTACATTATTTTCCCTAGCAACCTTTCTACGTCTCCCAACCATATCTATATGGTATCTATATATACCATATATATATATATATATATATATATATATATATATATATATATATATATATATATATATATATATATATATATATATATATATATATATATAATTATTATATATTATATATTTTTTTATTTTTCTTTTCCAACCTTCTTCTGTTCTTGTCCCACCATGAATCGATCTTACTAGCTCTCCCATCTGTACAATAGATCTCTCTCAGATTATTTTAACATCCATGTCTCCATGCATACGTTACTGTTGGCTTTAAAATTATCATATACATTCTTATTTTAGTATTTCTGATGTTAGTATTTAGTAATGGTGTTAAGTAGTGGCACCTCATGGGTTTTTAAAGTGGGTGGGCGTAGAATATAATAGTGCTGCTGAAGATTTTTTTACTTTCCCCTTTCCCCCTTTTTACTTTTCGTGCTATTGAAACCATGTACAGGAGGTGAATCAGGAAAATATTAAAATTTTGTATTGTTACTTCGTACAATGGTATTGGAGGATGGGTTGTTGCTTGTTGCGGAAATAAAGGAATGAATAAGTAGGCACTTGCCATTTCCCGAAGACTAAACCATTCAAATAGTTTATTATAACTGCAAATCAACAGAGAAAATTCGAAAAAGCTCGAAAAAAAAACTTAATTAGTTATTATTAACTGTTTTAAATCAGCACCTTCATGTTTGCAATTAAACGTTGATTATTTGCATTTAAATAGTACTACTCTGTGTGTGCACACGTAGCAAATCCCAAATCAAAACAAGAATTCGTGAAGCGAATGAAATACGCGACGCGAGATATATCAAACAATCTCTACCCAATAAATTAGCGTTTAAAACTAATTACCGATACCCTCGGTCGCAGGGAATCTACGTCCAAATTTCATGTTTTGGAAAGCAGTTATACCCCCGAATTCTGGCAACCAACAAAACATATAACGCCAACGACGAGATAAATGGACGTGGCGTATGGTCGCTGGAGGTAAACGTGCGACCAACGATGTAAAAATTGTAGCGAGAGGATGGAATTTTTATCCGCATTATTTGGTGTAATGGATCGACAGACATTCTTCTACATTTGAAGATTTTAATTTTTAATAATATCTTAAAATAAGTTAAAAGAATGAAACTGAACGGAAATAAAATATGGTGTTTTGCTCTGAAAAATTGTTTATTGTGATAAATGCTGGAGGGGCGGTGCCCCAACGTCCTCCCTCACGAGCCACCACCAGTCTTAAGGTGTATATTTCTGGTTTCCTGTTCAATCCTTCCTTTTATTTCTTGATCATCACGCCAATTTTTGTTCGATTTGCACTCCCAGCTATACATACTTATTTACCTTTTCACACTTATAAATGTCACCCCCATTACTTGCTATTCTCAGCTCATTCCTTACTATATTGCCTGTATTTCCCATTATCATATATTGTTCTATTCCTCATTTCTTTTTAAACTTACTTTTTCGCCTTTTTCTCCATCTTTTTGAACATTCTTAATTAATTTTTTTGATTTCCATCATCCGCCGAAAGCCTTTTTGATCCCGCTTTATCTGGCAATTTTTTCTTTTAGTATTAACTTAAATAATACAGTAACAATATTACTTATAGTAATAATAATTATATTATGACTTATATAATATATTACTTATAGTAATAATATTACATAATACATAATAAATCACCTTTTCTAAGCCTTTTCGTTATCTCAAATTTCTCTAACTTATGTTCCTCCCATGTCGATTTTTTTTATAGTCATACTTAACAATTTTATCAATTTACCTGATATTCCCAAACTATTCATTGCTTTGAACAGTTCACGTCTTTTTATCCTGTGATATGCCTGTTTAAAATCATTAAACAGTACATACAGGGTTACTTTGTATTCACGTATTCATGTTAAGCATTGCTTTTTGGTGAAGGAAAATACCGTTAAAGCAAAACAATGGCTTGATAAACATTAAACCGATGATGCTGCACGATCTGGATGCCCAAATGAACTAGTTATACCAGGCAACATTAAAAAAAATTACAAAATTATCTCGCAAAAGGCAAAGTAAAGCTGCAGGAGAAAGCTGACATAATGAAGATATAGAAATTTTAGAAGTTTTTACACCATTTTGCATGAATATTTAAGAATGCGTAATCTATTTAAGCGAAATAAAAAGCATTTTTTATTTCCCAATTCCCATATTCCCAAACTATTCATCGCTTTGAACAGTTCACGTCTTTTTATCCTGTGATATGCCTGTTTAAAATCATTAAACAGTACATACAGGGTTACTTTGTATTCACAGCACATAGTTTGCATTTCCTTTAGGAGCAAAAATCTGGTCTGTTACTGATCTATTATATGTCATACCAGACTGGTACCTAAGTAAGTACTTAGTATCTTATTACTGCTTTAGCATAACTTTAAACATTTTTCTCAGTACTTTATAACATATATCCATTCCTTTGACATTTCTTCTTTTTTTTCCATATTATTTTAACAAACCTGTGTGTTTCTTTCACAAATGCTTCACCACCTTCTGTCAACATTTCAGCTGTTATATTACTTTCCCCTCGGATAGAACGAGCTTATTTGTAATAAGCACTAATTTGTATCTTGCGGAGATAATGCTGCAGAATTGGAAGCACTGCTAGAAGAAAATATGAACTCTTGTCGTACACTGCTAGAGCTCCGACAAGTAACATCGGCATCTCCCAGTAACATCGGCAGATATCTCTATCTTGACATACTTCTAGGGAAAATTCAAAAGAAGATTTGTTGAGTTTCCTATGAAATCATAGCAGAGAAACAGAGTAAATATTTTGATGTTGTTGTGTCATTGCTCGTTGCTGGAAAATATCTTCCTGTATCAAATTGTCTCTTGTGTCGAAAAGTGAATCATCTACACTAATCCAAGGGGCAAAAATCAATGATTAATCTTAGTGTGCCATGAACCAGTACCGCGAAGCAAAAAATCAACATCTAAGAGGTATGTGCGCGAGAGATGTGTCTCTCTATATTACGTTTTTTTTTATTAATAAATATCAAAGACAACCAAAGAAAACGTGAATTTAATCATAACGAGGACTTAATAGTCATACAAAATCGAAATAAAACCCTAATTTACTGTTTGGTTGTTTTAAATTGAATCAAAAACCAACCAGTTATTAGCAGATGTTATAATTCTGATATCTGATAATTGGCAAGTAACTAGTTAAAGTACTGAAGTTAATTGTGACGCACTGTATCGTAGAAATGATTAAATTTTTTTTAGCTTTTCTGATTTTGTTTATCTGCCAATTTTGATTAATATACAACAAAACATCATCAGTGGTTTTTTTTGTACAAAATTATGCCATTATCCTTCATTATGTAAATGCCAAGATTTCCACATAGGCCTTTTTGAAGGAAACAAACATCTCATCGGCCATACAGCTTTTTTTTAATTTATGGAAATATCTGCTCAACAATTACAGTTGTTCGACAAGTCAGTGTTATAATGACATTTTTAACATCAACATGATAATTCTATTCTAAAAACATATCTTGAGATAGTTTTCTGTTCAGTCTTTTATGTAGGTTTCTGCGTCCTAGTTGATAATATTCCATGCTGGGAGATTGCTCTAGCCTCTGATGAAAGATCGTTCGTTTTTTAATATACTCTGACACTGTTGGGGGACCGAGTTCTTGGTGCAGTTTTCGGATGGTTACATACCATTCGGGCTTTACAACTATTCGTAATATTTTGTTTTGAAGAACCTGCATTTTGTTTGCATTGCTAGGCGATAAGTTACCTTAGATAACGCAAACATAAAGGGTTAAAGGCCGAATTGGTGATTTATATAGCATTAAGGTATATTCTGTTCTTAATGAGGATCTCCTGTTAATAAGCGAATAGGGTTGAGAGAGTCTGAAATACCCTTCATTGAGTTTGTTAATTATCTGAATTATCCACGTTCATCTGGTATCCAGCTATACACCCAGATATTTAACATATTCTTCCTTTGTTTTCTAAGCGACTGGATGTTGATTTATGTGAATTATCGGAAGGTTATTGATTCTCTTTAGAGTAACAATTTTTGCTGCCCACTTGCCTATATTGATTTTTAGATTCCATTTATTCAGCCATTTTACAATGGTATTTGTTGCTGCTTGAAGTCTAGTTACCACAAGTTTAAGATTTTTTTCCTTGATTAGAATACTTGTGTTATCTGCAAACATAGAGAGGCTTCTGTCTCTGGTATGTCGTGTATGTATTGATTAAAAAGGATTAGGCCAAGTATACTACCCTGTGGCATGACGGTTTTGATTTTTCTTATAGTTGATAGCGAGTTATGTATGGATGTTTGGAAGGATCTGTCGTTTATATATAAAAAACGGATAGCTTTTAGGTATTCTGATATCTTAGCCGATGTTATTTTATATTTTAATCCATTATGCCATACGTTATCAAAGGCTTGGGCCAAGTTTAAGAATATGATTAGAGTGTACTCTTATACTCCTTGTTTTCAAACCCCTCTTTCATGTTTCTGTTAAGGGTTGGAGCACATAGAATGCCCTTGTTTAAAACCAAATTGGAAGGTTGGATTATGTTCTGGTTGACAATCGTTTCGTTCAATCTATCGTATATAATTTTTCAAAGAGTTTAGCCAAAGTTGAAAGAAGATTTATTGCCTTATAACTTGAAATTAATTAGTTATTTTTTCCTGACTTTGAGAAAAGCAGAATGTGTGAATGCTTCCATGTTTGTGAAAAATATCCCAGTCTTTGAGAAGCATTCAAAAGTATAATTAGATAAGCTATCGTTTTTTTGCTTGCATGTTTGAGTATTATTTTCGGTATTTTGTCTCAGACCAGTGTTTTTTTTATCGATAGGGTTTTAATTTTTGACATTAACCCCTATGGCTTGATGATCAAACTAGTTTAGGTTTGATGTATACACCAGCTGGTGTATGAGCTTTCACTTCATTTTGTATCAAATTTGCAAAGGCATGTGAATATCGTTGATCGAATAGTGCTTCCAGGTGGTGACCAAAAGCAGCACATTTCTCTTCATCACTTTGTAGTAATGTATTGTGAATCAGAAAAGACGAAATTTCGATTTTCGTAGTATTTTCTTAGTACATCTTCATAATCCATGATGTTGCGGCTCTAGTGCACTTATGCATTTTTGGTATTCGATTATTTAGAGAGTATCTAATTCTCGCTTAATAGGATGCAATAAGTTATTAAATATATTTTTGTTTGCAGGATCCCTTGTTCTCTGCCATTCTCCTCTAGCCCAATTCTTTTGATTAATTAGTTGATTTATGAAGGTAGGGGGCTATTGTTTTCAAATGATTTTATTGTTTTTTTTTGTGGCGTTGTTGAGAGGCGTATATTTTCTTGAATTATTGTTGTATTACGTGTAACAGCTGATATATAATTGTTATATACAATACAGCTGATATATAACTTTGTGATTAATTTTTGTGTAATTAAATTAAACCGTGTAAATGAAGCTTAGATCACTACTACTCAGTAATTTCTATTTACATAATTTCGAAAATTGGTTTAAGTTTAATTAAATGTACAATGAGGGTATTTTGAAAAATAGCAAAGCCATTTATGCCAAAGGGGACGTGGGCCTAACTGTCCAACCTTCGGAAACGATTACTGGCACTACGATTACTACTACATTATTTAAGGTAATTGGCTCCAAGACATGTTTCTCTATTATTATTCATTTGATCGTACCAAAGGTTTTTCGAAACAATTTTCAGTCAATTTTTTTATTTTTTTTATGAATTTTAAAATATGAATGTGAATTAGAATAAAGCGACCTGATGACATTTTAGAAACAATATTGACATGGCATTTGAAAATAATGACCTTTGGATTTACTAAATACGACTGATAACGGTTTCAGAAGAACAACAGCGAAAAACAAAGTCAAATCTGTATTAGATCATGCCGCGAGTCTATAGAGATCTGAAGTGATGAGCTACAATATTGTTCAGAGTTGAATGTCCAGGTTGAATGATATTGGGTTTAATCTGTAACTGCCATATTATTGATTGAAACAAATTTATCCAGCTAGTGGATATACCAGAAGTTGGATAAACCATTATTTAGATAATTTTCAATTGACTTCAGGCTATTTGATTATAACAATAAACGGTTATAACAATCAGAAGAGGCGGGCTGAACAGGACTCATCCTTGATGCATGCCATAGTATTTTTTATTTTCCGGTAAAATCGAAGCTTTGTGCGTAGGAAACACAAAACAACATTTCGTACAACCCACGGATTTCGGTGAAATATTTCAAAGAAATGACACAATATTTAAAATAACACATCAAGGCAGTTCTAATTAAATGTGCAACATTGAACTTTGAAACGATTATCGAAATCTTATTCCCCATAATTAAACATTTGATTTAATAGTCACAGTCGAAATGATTTCGTGCACTTGGTCCTTTCTATATTAAATATATAAATATAAAGCCTATATCATTTATATGAGATCATTCTAACTTTGACTACCTAGTCGAGAATAGCTAATAAATTTTAATAATTTTTAATATGGTGGTTTTTGGTTTTGGTACAGTGGGAGAAAAAATAATTGAACTATGTGGTTATCACTTTTACATTTTAAAAAATTTTTAACTATTTTTTTTGTTGATTTACTGCATTTTAGAGATCATAAATAGTTTTAATACACAAATACAAATAAAATGAATCTATCTTAATTACTTGTTAAGTTCCAATAATGCCTAGAACTAACTTTTGAAATTTTTTAAAAGATGAGTCATGAAATGGCAAATTGCCAAAAATTTTCATATATATGATACCCTATATATATATATATATATATATATATATATATATATATATATATATATATATATATATATATAGGGTGACTCAGGAAATATAAATGAATATAAAAGTTTTTGTGATTTTTACAGATATACAGGGGTAAACATATTTAAGGATGGCAAATGTAATAAAGAATAAGAAAATGTACCTTTACCATTTTTTACTGCTAACCACCTATTGTTTATACCAGTTAATTATTAGTATGTTATTAGCAAATTGTTAATATTGTTATTAAATTGTTAATAAGTTATATAAAATTTATTTCATTGATTTTATTATGCCTTCGTTATTCTCTCATCGTAAATATGCTGATATATTATTTCTTTATGGTTCCGTTATAAAGGAAACTCAAATCGCTCTGTCTCCGATTATTATCGTCTTTTTCCGAATCGGAGACTACCAGATAGAAAGTTTTTATCACAGCTGGATAATCTGGTATATATCCAAGTGCGAGAATTGTATTTGAACGGCAATTGAAACTTGATCCTCTACAAGAAGCGGCAGTCCTTGACATCGTTGAAAATGATCCAAGCGTAAGTACAAGGCGCGTTGCATATATTTGCCAAATGACACTATTGTCACATGAATTGTTTATATCCATTTCATTTACAACCGGTGCAACATTTGCAGGATGGTAATTTTGCGTTAAGGATACAGTTTTGTAACTGGATAAATTCAAATCGGATATTATACAAGAATGTTCTGTTCACCGATGAAGCGCAGTTCACTCATGATAGCATAAATAATCTTCATAATGAACACTCACTGTACATTATAAAAGAGGTTAAAAATTATTTATTTCCATATCCAAGTGGCATTTATTATAAATAGATCAACAGGAGAATCTAGTGCATAAATATTCTAATCAATTGCCGGATAAATAAATATATTTTTTCAATGCAAATAAAAATATACTTTTCCGAAAATGATACTGTCTATTATCAATTTTAAAACAAAAAAGATTAAAAGTGGTTGCTATTATTAAAACATTTCAAAACCTGCTCGTTAAACATTTTATTAGCAGCAGATTTTCGTTTCCATATTCGGTATAAAATTATATAATTTGTCCGCATAAAATTGTCCTTTTTTCATTCATATTAAAATATGGCCATTTTGATATTTCAAATTTATTATGTCGGGGATTTAAATTTTAGCCGACATTTCTATCGTACATTTATAAAATATTGGGTTTTATTAAAAATTTAAATTTTCATTGGAATGGAAGGATGCTTTTAGCTCGATAATAAAATGATCTTTTTTGATAAATTATATATTATCCCAATTTTCTACTCGCAAAAGAATTCGTTATGCTGGTGTTATATATTTTATTAATTTAAATTAAATTGAGTCTTTTACCAACGATTATTTTTATTGAATTAAAGTTAGGTTTAAAAATGTATGTTTCTTCAATGCGTATGGCATTATCGTTACTAGATCAAAACACCTTCACGTGAACTCCCATTCATGTTCATCAGCTATCAGCCCTAGGTTTTTGCTTAACGTCGTTTTGTTGGAAGTCTACCAACTGGCGAGTGACCAAAGTAGACGAACTCCAAAGACATCCGGTCATATTCAGCTTCGAACTGACGGGCATTTCTGTGCCTGATTTTATACTCTTGCAAAATACGCAAAACTGGTTTTTCATCGAAGATTATCTATTCAAGTACTAACAGCAACAAGTGATGCTGCATTTAGACCTTCGAGTCGACATCTGTAATCTTACAGGATGCCACATCCTATGTTTTTTTCATTACACATGTCTGCACCTTTAATTTTATTAAGTTAATGTTTTAGCTAGTTGAGTACTTGTCAGTTATGTTTTAAAAATAACATTACTTACATGCCCATTTCTTGCTGTTTCATAAATTACATAATTTTGTTAAAAATGATGGAAACCGAGCTAAAAACTGTCTTTGAGGACTTATTATTGTCGTTTTATATCAAAGTTGAAATAATTAGAACTAATTTTTTACACTCTAACACATTTTAATCGATCTACATCATACTCTGAAATACATGATCTCATTCTTGATTAAAATAAGTTTTGTCGGTTGATAAAATATTGAACAAAAAATTTATATTCCTTTGGTTTGGTATTCAATATACAATCGAATCGACGGGGTAGGATCCTTAACATATTATTTCCACAGTAAAACATGGTGGTGGAAATGGTATTTCATGGATATGCTATCTGAGTACGGAAATTAAAATCAGACCCTAACCTCAAATGTGGTTCATAACAATGAACGGTGTTTTCGGAGGCAATTCTTTGATGGTAACCGAGTTAAAAACTGTATTTTTGAGATCTTACGCCTTCAGGAAAACATTATTGTCGTTTTATGTCTATTACTAGCACTAATTTTTCACGCTCTAATACATTTTAAACGATTCACGTCGCAGTAGAAAAGACATGATTAATTCTGTTAATATATTAACTGTTATCCACCGAAGTATCCACCATCTCATTCCTGATGAAAGAAACTTCGTACGAAACTTATCGTAAGGAACTTTTTTCTTTCAAATGACGTGAAAAATCATTGGTTATATTTACAAAACTAGTTTCCCTCACATCCTGTATATGGTATTAAAATTGTATAATGATGCCCTAATAGTTAAAACAGTATTCATCATTCATCTTTTCTCTTTCATCTATATTAAATATGGAGTATCTTGGATTTACTTTATTTAAATAAAACATCGAAAGCAACAATAAAAATCTAATACAAGCCTGTTAAACCTTTCAAAAGGCAAAAGAAAAAAAGAGAAAAAATGGCAATCTTCCGTATAATCTCCATATAATTCCAGATGGAATTACCCCGATGCCACGCAATCTGCATATCCTAAAATGAATAAAATGAAATCCAATTCACGAAAAGGCGTGAACCTCGTCCTAGCTATGTGGATTAGCTTTGCCTCTGCGCCAAAACTCGACTGCAGGCACCGAAATAGAGTTTAGGATTTTTTTATGACTAACGTTCGCATAATATTATGTTATTTTCAATTTATAAGCAATAAACCATTTGAAATAGTGCCTCTGGTCATTTTTTGTTTACGAATTGTTTATAAATCTAATTGACATTTGCGACAAAATTATATACCAGGTGTGGCGGGTAATAATTTTTAATTTGTTTAAAAGATGACGCTGGAAACAAGAGTCGGTTCACAGTCTAATTTCTTATGTCATTTTGTTGCTACTACAATAGTCTTTAAAGCGCCATTGATTTTTAAACGATTTTGATTAAGTGTCATATTTTTTCTTATGGTAAATACGTCGAATTTCCAGCCAAATAAACAGCATTTGCAACATCTACTGGTTTTCTTGTTTAATCAAAAGAAAAACGTGAGTTAAAGCCGTCGTATACTTGTGGAAATTTACGATGACAATGTACCAATGCAAGAGGCTTGTGGGCATTGGTTTAGACACAACAAGAGTCGATACCAAAGTGGTGATTTTGACTTGAAAGACAAAGAACGCACAGGTCAACCGAAAACATTTTGAAGATGCCGACTTGCAAGCATTGTTGGACGAAGACAATACGCAAACTTAACAACAAAAGGCCGAGAGGTTAAATGTTGTTCGCCTAATCATTTGTGATCGTCTGCATGCAATGGGAAAGATCCAGAAAGCAGGACAATGGTACCACATCACCTGATCGAGAAAAACGAAAAACGGTGTGCGAAGTTTTGCTTTCTCGGCATGAAAGAAAGGCTTTTTTGGATCGGATCATCACCGGAGATGAAATACTGATATATTTCGAGAACCCAAAACGCAGAGAATCATCAGTTGACCCAGCACAACCACCAATAACCGCAAGACCGAATCGTTAAAGAAAGAAGACAATGCATTTGGTGCGATCAGAAGGTTGTGGTATATCATGAACTTATGAAACCAGGTGAAACAATTATTACCGTTCGCTATCGCCAACAAATGAATAAACTCAATTATGCATAGATCGAAAAACGACCAAAATGGACTACAAGATACGGAAAAGTGATTTTGCAGCATGGCAACGCAACATCACATACAGTAAAAGCGGTTAGAGATATCACTTCTGCACTTGGCTGGAAACTCTTGCCCTACCCACTATCCAGACATGGCCCCTTCCGACTACCACTTATTTTCATCGATGTTTCACGCACGTTTCATTAAACACTTCAACAATTACGGAGATGTCGAAAAATGGCTTGATGACTGGACCACCTCCAAAGATGTATGGTTTTTCTGGGAGCGCATCCATACATTGCCAGAGAGATGAGAAAAATGTGCAGCTAGCGATGGCATATACTTTGAATAAACCATTTTTTTCCTTTCCTCCAAATTAAACGTTTTTTTTTTAATATAAATTATTACCCTCCATACTTGGTATGTTTGTATTGTAATAGATAGTGCCACATATTCTTTGATAACTGGCTCGTTGTTCTTACTTAAACTGTGTCTATTTGTTTTTAAGAATTGTTTATTATGCGCTAAGTATACTTTTATTTTAATAAATAATACAAGATTGTAGGAAATGGATACATTCCCTTTCATCTTTATATTATATATATTGGGAAGTTGACATTTTTTTGTAATTCGGTTACTCGGAAGTAAAAATGCCGAGTCGTTTATTGCGGTTAGTATTTGGATGCGTGATAAACTAAGGACAGACTAGACTACGTATAGTATTGCAATCGACAAGACTATAAAATTCGACTAGGTATTTCCCCTCAGTCACTCCATTTCGAGGCTGGGCAATGCCTGATTCTTTCTGAGAGGTATTTTGCATTGGTTATTTGCGAGTGAGTAAGTTTATCGAGAGACTTAAGGTTAAGCACAAACCAAGGGTTGATAGCTCGAGGGTGCTGCTGGCCGGAATTAATGAGCGCGGTTTGGAGCATTAAGCTGCAAGTCCAGCTGTTAAATATCCTCAGTTGCTAAAGCGTCTCTAATGCAAAATATTTGCCATTTTGTATATTCTATTATTTTGGCATATTTCAAATACGGAAACATTAAGATAAAAATGATACCATATGTTTTCAGTTTTATATATTTTTATTAGATACATATTCTTATTTCAAAAAGATATCATTAATTCATTAATGAAAAAGTAATTATATAAAAATGTATTATCTAGATCCTTTGTGCCGCAAACAAAAAATATATATTACTACACTTACAATAGAGCAATAAGTTTACAGACAATATTACAGACAATTCTGGATGTGTAGTGTTGAATTGTACATAGTAAATAGAACCTTATATTCATTAAAAAAAAATTAATTTTAATCAAAATTTTAATTTTAAGATAAGAAGATAAGAAGTATATAGACCCACTAAGAAGTATATAGATCCACTCCATTTTAAGATAAGAAGTATATAGACCCACTGAAGTCCATAGAACTAATATCTAATCCTCATTGAATTTTTAGAAACGAAAACAGTGTTCTTGATTATAATATCCTGTTTTGCGAAAACATTGTACACATTTTTTATTACTTGTTGTTTTAACGTTTGTAAATAAAATTGAGATTCGCTTTGATCTGCATTCAGTTAGTCAAGTTGACCCGAAATAAAGATGTCTGTCGATAACTTGCATAATAACATTATTATTTTTATTTAAAAAAGGCCAAGAAAGTTGTCCAAACAAAATACAAGATTTGTGCCGTTTATGAAGAGGGTTCTGTTGGAGAACTATGGTGTAAAAGTGGTTTGATCGGTTCAGGGATGATGATTTTGACCACTATCGCTTTAACGAGTGCTCTTTCAAGCACTAATGTCAACTAAATACAGTTCATATTATCCATACACCACGGTCTGTGAGGTCTGATCATGATCTTGGTCATCTCAAATGAAATGAAAAACGAGAAATGAAAAATGAGAAACTTAGTGAGAAAAATCTGCAGGACCGAATCCCATCGTGTGATATTTTGCTGAAAAAAATAATCCGAAATTCAATTTCTGAAGCAGGTGGAAAATGGTAATGAAAAGTGAATTGTGTACAATCAATTACAATGAAAAAATCATAGGGACTGTCAGGTTCATCGGTTTTAAGTAAGGCTAAAGATGTCTTTCACCTTAAGAACAGTATACTTTGCATTTGTTGGGATTGGAATGGACTTATACACTTTGAGCTTTTCCACTCAACCAAACCATCAACATCGACCTCTGCTGTTCATAATTAAATCGGATAATAAACTATCATCTATTCTCCTCCATCCAAAATTGTTTAAATGGGAAATCTTTTAAACCGGAAGAAGAGGCGAAAAATAATCTATTGACGTTATTGGTAATAAAGATGTTATTTTTGGCAAAAAGGCTTGACCTACCACTGCGCTGGCAAAAAGTTATAAATAATATCGGTAATTACATAATTATTGTTACCGCGTGTACTGACTGCGGTAGAGTGAACACAGAATCAGTGGCGCAACTATAGGGTGGCAGGCAAAATGCCACGGGCCCCCGACCCGACGGGGGGCCCCCGTCAAGGTTCGAGAGGCCGCGAGTTCAGAAGTAACCTAACATTTTTAATAAAATTTAGTAAAAATTATAACTTTTATATCATCAACATATATCCCGTTTATAGCGCTATCCGCCTTTGGGTTCCTAATCGCCAGTTATTTCTATCCTCCCAGTCATCCTCCGAGAGATTCCTTGCCGACATAGCTTTTGTTATTCCATGCAACCATGTTATGGGCGGTCTTCCTCTTTTCCTCCTTTCCGTAGGCATCCACTCCAGAATCCTTTTAGGTAGTCTTTCCCTTGGCATTCGCCTCACATGTCCATACCAGCCTAGTTGTTTCCTTTCGATGTCATCAATTATTGTGTGTTCTACCCTCATTAAATTTCTGACGTCCTCATTTCTAACATGTTCAAGTCTAGATTTACCTGCCGATTTTCTCCAGAAATCCATTTCCACTGCAAGTAGGCTGTTTTTTTGCTTGTTTGTCAGCTGCCATACTTCCGAGCCATAAATCAGTGTGGGTTGTAATATAGAGTTATAAATTTTCTTTTTTGTCTGTGCTCTAATATTTTTTTGCCATAATATTGAGTTCAATGCTCCGATAACCTTCTTTCCCTTTGTAATTCTGTCTTTTATTGTTTCGTTGTTTCGGCCAGTCTTGTTGAGTCTTGAGCCCAGATATACGTATTCCTCGCAGCACTTGATATATTCGTTGTCCAGAATCAGATCTCCTGGTAGCTGTTCTTGTCCAATGTTCAAATATTGTGTCTTCTCTGTGTTAATTTGCAATCCCCATCTCCTGTATTCTTCGAATAGTTTCCGCGCCATATATTCCAGGTCTTCCTTATCCTGGGCGATCACCACCTGATCATCAGCGTAGTGTAATGTATATAGAGTTGTATCCTCTATTGTTATTCCCATGCCATTACACTTCCGTTTCCATAACCTCAGCGCTTCATCGATGTATATATTAAATAGGGTAGGTGACAAAGAACATCCCTGGCGTAAGCCTTTAGTTACGTTGAAGCCTTTTGAAAGTTTATTACCCATTTTTATTCTAGATGTTGTGTTTCTATAGAATTCCTTAATGGCATTTGTAATATAAGTACTTACTTATATTACAAATGCCATTAGTACTTATTTTATAAGTACTTATTATTACATTATTATAAGTACTTATATAAGTACTTAAAATCAATTAGGGTTAGACACAACTAAAGACCATATACAAATTCAAATAAATGGTTAAGATTTAAACACATTCATATTTTTAAGTACCGAGGGCTCTACTACGCATTCTTCGTTTGATTGTTATAACAATTGGTCATTTGTATCTTTGATTTTTCGTAGTTTTTGTTTTATTGAATTTGCAAATAGAGGCAAGGTAAAGTTAATTGTGAAAGTTAGATATCTACATGTATAGTTCTAGAAAATATCGAATTGGGGCTAAAAACGAAAGAAAAAGACGGAGTCTGAAGAAAAAAATAAAAAGTTACCTAAAAGTAGTCAGTACTTTAAGAATGATGACTTTATTGATGAAAAAGCGAGTGAACAGTGCTTCGAAAGTGAAGAGTTGGACATAACTAAAAGTAACAGTATAGCAGATGTAACACCCGACACTAGTGTATATCCAGATCCAGAACAACCACAACAAGGTACAAGCAAAAATCAAAGTGCATCATATTTTAGTGTAAAAAATAAGGGTAATTTTAAAGTACTAAATGATCAAGTGAAACGGTTCGTGATCGAAAACGGACATTGTAAACCTAAGGGTCCTTTCTTAAAAGACAGTGACAATAAATCTTTCCTAGAAAAACATTAGTATATTGTTTCCAAGTCTGGCGTGAAACTTGAGCGTACATGGCTCTCCTATTCCTTAATACTTCAGAAGGCGTATTGTGAACCATATTGGTTATTCGCAAATCGGGCATCTAAAAAAATAGAAAATGTTTGAATGGAAGGCTATGACGACTGGAATCATATTGTAGACGCCACAGAAAGACACGAGACATCGAAAATTCACCTGGAATCTTGTCTTACGTATCAACAATGGCCGCTACATGGAACACTAGATGAAGAGCAAGAGCCCATGATTAAGAAAGAAAAATCTTTTTGGCGCCAAGTACTCTCTAGACTCCTTGATGTTACTCTGACACTTTCAACGTATAATAAACAAAAGGGCCAGAAAAAATATTTAAGTCCAAAAATACAAAATAAGCTCGTTTCTGTTCTGGTTCTAAAAATAGAAAATGCACTCATAAATGAAATAAATAATTTTTTTATTATCAATTGACTATAGATATTTCAAAAACAGATTAAATGTGTGAACTTCATCGTTATTGTATGATAGAGAAAGACGAAAATGGAATCCGCTCGTCCTTAAAGAGCCATTTTTAGGATTTCATGAAGTTAAACTCCAAACTGCCTTAGCAATGTCCAACTAAATTATTAAATCTATAAATGACAAAAATATACCTGATGATGGTGCTAACACAATAAAAGGCACTTATGGTGGAGTTCAAAAACTCATAAAAGATATCGAGCCATATGCGGTATATGTTCACTGTGCTGCTCAT
Organism: Cosmopolites sordidus; assembly: GCA_031761425.1. Taxonomy (NCBI): domain Eukaryota; kingdom Metazoa; phylum Arthropoda; class Insecta; order Coleoptera; family Curculionidae; genus Cosmopolites; species Cosmopolites sordidus. The sequence goes on along the minus strand of JARFXV010000662.1, from coordinate 48,225 downwards.
AACTTAAATCTGGTACTTAATGATGCAGTAAGACAGGTTATTGATATGCAACATTTTTTTGAAACGGTTCAACAAATTTATAATTTTTTTGGGCATAGTATCAAAAGATGGAATATCTTATCAAGTTTTATATCTGATAAAAAGAAGGGAGTTCTATTTCGATAACATTAAAAATATTGAACCCTACTAGAGGTGCAGGACGTTATGATGCTATTTTTGGTTCAAAAGTTCGGTTTGCTGAAGTTCAAAAAGCGTTATCGAAAACAATTCTATTAAATTGCAAATCAGATGAAAGAAATGAAGCTATTTCACTCAAGAAGAAGACCGAGAACTACAATTTTATTATGTTATTGGTTTTCCATTGCAAAATTCTACAAACTATCGATATAGCCTCTAAAGTACTTCAGTCTAAAGCCACTGATCTTTTAAATGCCTTAAAACGTTTGAAAATTTCTCTGGAAGAATTGAATAGGTATAGACATGAACTTGAAATTTTTAAAAAGGAAGCAAATAGTGTATCAGAAAAATGGTTCATAAACCTTGAATTATCTAAAACTCGTCAGAGGAAGGTGAAACGCTATTTTAACGGACTTTGCGAAGATGGGCGTCTTCAAGATCCGGAAAGTTTGTTCAAAGTGAACATATTTTATCAAGTATTGGACATCATTATTAATCAACTAAAATCGCGTTTTCTTCCAATGAATCAAATTGTTTCCAATTTCAGTGTTTTGCAACCTGCCATTTAACAAAATTTAAATGACATTGAATTATTAAAAAAAGCTCTAGAATTTGTTGATATATATAAAACAAAAACATATCTGAATCATTTGCCAGGGAAATTCTCTGTTTTCGGTCTACCTTCAGAGACGAAATAGAAGTCTTCGTGTATTAGAGAACTTGCTGATTTATTAATAATAAAGAATCATTTCATGTCGTGCAGCTTTCCTAAAGTATGTTTCAAGTATGTTCCTTTCCTGCATTAATGTTGTTTGTTACAATTCCTGTGACTATAGCTAGTGCTGAAAGATCATTTTCGAAACAAAAATTAATAAAAACCTATTGAAGAAACTCTATGGGTTAAGACAGGCTACCTAACTTGGCTATTCTGTCTATTGAAAATTATCTGGCCCGATCTTTAAACTTTGATGATGTTATTGATACTTTTGCGGAACAGAAATTAAGTTTATTAATAAATATCTTGTTAATATTAAATTATTTCATTAAAATTATATAATACCTATACTTTTGAAAATAAAATTTATTGGATATTTAACACAAATACACACAATATTAATAATACTGTAGGGTAACTACTTAAGTAATTATTAGAATTAAATTACAAAGTGACGATTTTTACTGGGAGGGCGGTTAAATAGTGTACTAAATTCTGAAGATAGAATTGAAAATAGACTGAATAAGTTTGATAATTCGAAATTCTCGAAATAGAAATCTAAACAACAGCATTCCATCGAGGGTCCGTTTGGGCAATTGTAAACAATGGGTGATAAAATTGGACGGCCAGGCTAAAACTAGATTGGTGCAGTAGAAGATTACGCGTTTGAGTTATCAATTACGGGGGCCATACAAAAAGTAGCAATATCGACGGGTACGTAAGGAGAAAATTAAAAAAGATACGTGAGAAAAATTCTGGAACTGATGGGAACATTAGAGACAATGGATAACATTATATTAGGGCTAAAGGTAGACACAGAAGACAGTAAATTACTGAAAGAAGTGGTAAATACAGTGCTCAGGAAACATCTAGGTATAGACCCAAAAATTAAATCAACAACAAAAATTAACAAAGATATGATTAGGATTCAGATGGAAACTTTCGACGGGAAAATGGGACTGCTTAAAAATAAGTAGAAGGTAAAAGCGGTCAAAGATATGTAGATTTTCTTTAACAACGATATGACCAAAGATGAATGCAAAATACAGAAAATAAGAGAAAAAGCAAACGAACAAAGTAGAGTTGAAACTAGAGTGAAGATTAGATCAAAAAAACTAGCGGAAGTAGGGAAAGCGGGTTAAAGGGAAATGGAGTTGTATATAGGGAAACTAAAAAAATTTACAAAAACAGTAAGAAGAAAGTCATCAAGTTGGTAACGGTAGTAGTTTGAACGGCAAATAAGTGAAATTTATAAATGCATTTGAAATTTTGAACTGTGGAAATAACATAAGTAAAACTATACCAGTCTATGGATCCAATGAAGATGGAATAGTGGAGATAAATAATACATTTTGGGAGAAGCTGAGTATAGTAGCAGAAACTGTTAAAGGCACACTGTTTGTGGTGCCACATACTGAGTAATAACAAAACATGGAGAAGAAGCTAGAAATAGGAATGGCATGAGACTGTTGAACTATGCTACTGATGGCTTAATTGCAAAAAATACTTTTTATAAGCATAGGGAAATCCATAAACATACTAGAATGAAACCCATTAGAGGAGAAAACCAATTATAGATTATGTATTGATAGAAAAAGAAAACAAAAACAGAATAAGAGATGTGGCGCTTAAGGCAGATTTTGAAATAGATAGTGGCCATTATCTACTGATAGCGGAGGTAAAAGTAAATTAAGAAGGACCAACAAGTAGATAAAAATGATATAAACAAGTAGATATAAATTAAAGACTAAAGAGACAACAAAAATATATAAAGAAAGAGAGGCCAAGAAATAAGGTACAACGGAGAATATGGACATAGGAAATGAAGACCAAGTAAAGATCAAAAAGCATAAATGGTGAGGATATTTAAGTAATAATACCGATAAGAACCATAAAGCCTATAAAGAACCGAGATCAAAGGTAAACAATTTAATATTGGAATCAAAGAGAATAACATGGGAAGCGGTTGGAGACAAGATGGAAAGAGATAGTGGTAACCAGAAATTATTATTCAATGTGCTGAAGGAATAATAAAAATGTGGACATCTTAGTAATTAAAAATGAGAAATCACTAGTAACGAAACAGAGGTTATGATTATTTCGAAGAGTTGCTCCTGGCAAGACATGACATGGAGATATAGGACGTGATAGACGAAACAACAGAGAAAAAAACAAGAAGGCAGACAAGAAATGGAAGAAGAGCAAATAATAATTTAAGAGCTACCGGAAGTGATAAAAGAGTTAAAGAATGAAAAGCACGGGCATGCGACGGGCAAAATTACAGCAGAAATGGTGAATAACATGGGGGAAGCATTTTTAGCAGAGTTTAGAAAGAAGAAAATTACCAGAAGATTGGGTAGTTATAGAAGATATAGGCCTACTAGTTCCTATATTTAAAAGTGGAGAAAAGTTAGACTGCAGAAATTAAAAAGGAATAAAGTTGTCGAGTACAATACGAGGGTTGCTATTTATTTATCTGGAATAATAAATAAAAACAAATATTTATGACTTTATTGCTTTTTAAAATATTCTCCGCGGTGATCAATACACTTTTGCATATGTTTTAAGCAATTTTCATAGCACTTTTTTGATTCGGATTGTGCTATCTCCAAAACACACATTTTGAAGGCAACCGCTTCTTCTGGCATCTAAAATCGTTGACCACGTAGGTTAGACCGGAACCAAAATAAATCATTGGGTGCCAAATCAGGACTGTAACGCAGATAACATCAACTGGATGTTTTGACCGGTTAAATATTTAGTTGTTCGGCCTATGTGTGAGAGCTCGCGCTGCCATGGTGAAGAATAATTCTGCGTCGCTGATAGTTTTTAGTCTTATTTGTTCAAAGACCTGTGACAGACAAATGGTTGTGTACTAGAATCAGTTCAGAATTGAACATTCTACGATTCTCTAGTGGCACTGTAGCCACATGCCTATTTGTTCCAAACAAAAAAGAAACGACCACTTGCTTCGAAATGCATTTTGCCCGAACAACTTTTGCGGGATTTTGCTCATTTTGAAAGACCCGTACAGTCGACTGCTGTTTACTTTCGGGTTCATACGCATAGATAAAGATTCGTTACCTTTGTAGATGTTATACACGGTTTTTGACGTACGATGATTGTATTTTTAAGCATTTCTTGGCACCAATCGACACGAGCCTTTTTTGAGCGATTATCAAATTATACGGAATCCAACGTGTACAAATCGTTTTCATAGCTAAATGTGTATGTAAAATCTTGTGTATGTTTGCATACTAATGCCCAAGGATGCTTCAATCTTACGGTATGTCACATGACGATCTTACTTTATCAGTTCGCGAACAGTATGGATGTTTTCTGACTCAACAACCGATTTTGGACAACCATTATAATTTTGTTTTTAAAAGAACGACAGCCATGATTGAATTCACTAAATCAGTGATATATAGTGTTTTTAGATGAAGCATTATCACCAAAAGTCGAAGTGGGTTGATTGGTGCACTGTTGTTGAGATAATTCACGTCGAAAGTAGTAGCAAATCATCGTACTAAAATTCTCACGACATAATTCCATTTTTTGACTGAGATGAAGTTTTTTGAGAAGAAGTCACTAAACAACACAAATAGCATTAATACGTACTATCAGTAATGTGCAACTTTACGATGTATATGCCAGACACCATTGTTGGATACCAAAAATATGGTTTTATTATTCCTTCAGCCTAAAATAGTAACTTTTTGAGATTGAAGAGGTCTCTTGAATCACTTGAGGACTTTCATCGACCCAAAACCTACAGTTATGTTTGTTCACAAATACATTAAGTCATAAATACGATTGATCGGAAAATTGTTTTTTTTTCAGCGCCATCTTAAACATATTCGGCCCCGGGGTGGGGAAATCAGCCTGTGCTCTCCTTGTCAACACAAAAAAAAACGCCATATAATTTTTATGTTTCATTTATTTATTGCTCTAGAATCATATGTTACATTTAATGCTTATGTGTTATGGAAGTATCAAGATGTTTGGCGGCCGGCTTACTCCCTAGGACTCTGCGCACGGGTGCCACGCACCCCTTGCACTCCCATCCCCGGGTAAAGACGGACCTGTTTTTTTCCCCAAGGGGGGGTTGCCTTCCAACTACCCTAAAGTCCAATTCGTGAATCGTGTATGTTTTCATAGTAAATTACCCCAATGTACTGACCAGCAGCCTATGAGTGACATTTACATTTCAGAGTTTCAAGTCCCGGCACTCTTATTGGAAAAATCTTTATTTAATATAAATATATTTGAGTTATATCTTGAGTATCTACGATTATTCTTCTTAAGATATTTTTGATGCTCTGGATACTAAAGGTACAATATTACAATAGCAATTCGTAGATTATATTTTACATTTGGAAAAACTGATTTAAAACAAAGTGATTGTTTTAAGAAATTCGATTATTATAGAGCAGGTTGTAAACATATTTTTATTTTATCGGAAAACTTGATCTTGATCTTGAAAATACATAATAAAGCATTCTCAGAATAAATAAAATCGTGTACTATAGTTGATTCAGTAAATCTCGAATTGGCGAACTGATATTGTACTCCTAGCAGTAACTGGAAAGCTGATACATATGTTTGACATAGACATCGATTATTCCGACTGCACTCCAGATAATCTGTTTTATGTCGGTTAATGATAGGTATCAACAGTACCATTTACAGTTGATGTATTTCAAATGAAATTGGTTTAGAAATGTATATAAGATACATAAACAGATAATTAATATAGTATGGAATCCGAAATTTAGTAAAATGTTAACTAGCTATTTTTATCGCTGATAAATTTATATATATATATATATATATATATATATATATATATATATATATATATATATATATATATATATATATATATATATATATATATATATATATATATATATATATATATATATATATATATATATATACATACAGTGCTAGGCAAAAGTCTCCTCCCTTTATCTTTTGAACGGTTATACTTAAACTAATAACATTTGGAATGTGAAAGTGATTGGACGTAAACTCCTTTTCTACTTGTAGCTAATAACGTAATCATAGATGACACCACAGTGCCATTGTGGCCAATAATTTTCACTGGAATGGTATGGCAAAGTAAAAGGCTCGTTTGAAAGGTATTTAAAAGACCTATTCAACCGTACTAATTTTGTTTGGGTTTAAGGTAGTTTTAATGTATAAAATAAATAAATACTAACATTTCAGTTTAGTGTTTAATTAATACAGATTCATAAATCCGTCCTTACAGTAAATGTTCAAAATGTGATCCACCTACTTCCTGGCAGTAAAACATTCTATTGGTAAACTCTTGTCGCACTCATTCAAATGTTTCAGCAGAAATTGCTCTACACTTTTCAATAATTCGTTGTCTTAAAACATCCATACTGTCAGGTGTTGTAGCATATACTTTATATTTAAAGTACCCCCCCCCCCAGAAAAAAATCCAAAGGTGTAAGCTCCGGTGACCGAACAGGCCATTCTATCGAACTTCTTCGCCTAATTCATCTACCAGGATATACCTGATTGAAATAATGTATTACTGCAGCAGAATAGCTTGGAGGAGCTCCGTTTCAAAGTTACCAAATTCATCTGGATTGTCTTCCAGATTTGTCTTCGAGAATTAGCGTCTCAATCGCGGTCTCTAACATCTCCAGGTAAGCTTTACCGCTTAAGTTGATATTCAAAAACATATGCCCAACTATGTGGTTTCCCAGAATACCTTTCCAGACATTTACTTTTTCTGTAAAAAAATGTTTCACACAAAACGCGTGAGGATTTGTATCATTCCAGTACATTACATTTTTAGTGTTACTAAAGCTCATATTTTCACAGAATTGCAGTCTTCAGTCGGGGTCGTCATATGAAAGTTGATGCAGCATTTTTAATTTATAGGGGTGATTTTTTTTAACACCCGGCGCACCGTCCTTTGACTGACTTCACAGGTCAATAGGTAGATGTAAATTTCTTTGTCATTAGAAACGTTTGGTTTGCCAGATCGTTTTGCATCTTTAACACTGTTGTTTCAAATTTATGAAGAAGCTCCCTCAAATAAGTCCTCTATATAGGGCGATCGGAATATCTCTCATTATCAAGGCGTACCGCAGCATGAAAATTATTGCCACATTCACCAATCATTAAGATAGCTGCTACCTTATCTTGTGAAGTATGTAACAGTGATTATTTAGAAACTCAAACTTTTCATGCAAAAATATTTCAAGTAAATATTCAAACATTGAAACCATGGAAAAGCAGAAAAAGTAAAATAAGTTGGAGAATTACAAAAAGGTCAACTTTTTTGACAATAGTCCAGAGGCAAACTTGTGAATTTGTTTTAATTATATGCTAAACTGAAATTTTAATATTTATTTATATCATGTGTCAAAACTACCTTGAACCCTAACAAAATTAGTATGGTTGAATAGGTCTTTTAAATACCTATCAAACGAGGTGTTACTTGCCGTAGGATCCCGTTGAAAATTATTGGCTACAATGGCACTGTGGCGCCATCTATGATGATTACATTATCAGCTATCACTAGAAAAGGAGTTTACATCCAGTCATTTTCACATTCCAAATGTCATTGGTTTAAGTATAACCGTTTAAAAGATTAAAGAGGGGAGGGGACTTTTGGCTAAAACTGTATATATATATATATATATATATATATATATATATATATATATATATATATATATATATATATATATATATATATATATATATATATATATATATATATAATGTAAGGGAAGGCACTGTCATAAATTTAACATTTTCAGCAATTATTCTACCCTTATGAAGTACAAAGGGCACCAGCATTCATTCTCGCTGATTTTTCACACATGGAAAAATATTGTCAATGGTTTATGTTTTCAAAACCAAAGGAATGCTGTTCAATATTTAATCAATCGACGAAGCTTCTTTCACCACGAAAAGGATGGTGGACATGAACGGTTATTTAAATAAAACAATTAATTATGTGTTTCATAAGTAATTTTTTGTTAGAAAATTGGATTAACGTACAAAACGAAAATATACAAAAGTTACATAAATAAATAATAAAAAACTAAAAAATTACAACTATCTATAGATAGAAGGCACATCAAATACTTTGTATTTGATGTGCTATATATAGCAAACGTAGTAGCTCTAGTAATCATAATTAAAAAGTCTTATATTGTAAGCTAAGAAAATAAGTTTTTCCGCATTTTCACCAAGTAAGTACTTTTTTCGACGGTCTGCGTAAATTTGTCCAGCGTCACTGAACATCTGTTCGCTAGGAACGCTGGTACGTGGAGCAGAAAGGTACTTCAACACGGCTTTTCTTAGAATAGAATATACATTCGTTCAAATATGAATCAGTATCGCGTTGTGACAGTGGCTATAGATAAGACTGTATAATCTGCTTAAACACTGAAGTTTGATCCTGAAATTTTATTGTATGTGTATCTATTTGCACCGTGGGTATCCCAAAGACTTTCCTTTTCCTTCTGAATATTTGTAGCAGGCATCATCAGTTCTGCAGAAGATGATGGCATATTGTTCCTATCTACTACTTCACAATCGTTGTGGACATTCTAAAATCTTAATATTTCTGACATTGCAATATCAACTATGTCGAAAATATGTTATTTCAATTTAAATCCTTTAAACATAAGGTAATTTCTTGTTTAAAAATTCATGCGGTGCATTTCTCATATTTTTATGGTCTCATCTTCATATTCGCATCGAACTTGCAATTTGCAATTCATCAAATATACCAGAAGTATTATTATAGAAATGCATGCGCCGTTGAAAGATAAATCTAGTGTGGCTGTATAGAAAAATTTCAGGCCGTTTGTGAAGTTTATTATATCCCACTCTGAATGGCAAAGTGTTATAATTCCACTATGTTCAATACTATACAAGTTTATTGCTCTTTTTTGTACTAAAAGCCGCTGGAATATCAAGTATATACTATTCGATCTCACATCGACATCTTGAATCAAAGCATGTTTTGGCGGCCCACACTGATTTTGACCGATTGTCAATTTTTTGGAACCTTGGTCACTGTGGTGGAAATGGCCCACAATTTTTCTACACTTTTTTAATACAGCTTTGGTTTATTCATGTGAGAAAAGGGAATCTCTTATCACCAACTGCAGCGTATATGACACACATTCTATAGATTCATAGTGACCACGCATGGCACAAACTATATTTAGTGCATTGTCACGTACCACCAGAAAAATCTTGCCGCTTAGCTTCCATTTATTAACCATATCTGGGAGTTTTTGTTGAATGTATTGGCCGGTATGATCTTGTTCTAGCACAGCTGCACTCAATATAACTTTCAGACGTTGCTGCTCAATGATAAAATGGTACCTGTAAAGCTAAGAAGTGAACACGTTTTGCTAGCGTTGATCCATATATCGGTGGTGGCACTTAACCTCACGCATTTTATGATTTAATTATTTTATTTGGGCTTTCATTTTCTCATAGGCCTACCGCATCAACGACGTTCTAAAGAATATTTCAGAGTTGAGTCGATATTTATGAACAGCGCAGTGATTAGTAAAAATGATCTGTCGAAATGCCTCACCTTTTACCTAAGAATATGGCAGCATTCATGGGCTTATATGGAGGTGGGGGGAGAAGCAGCTGCCCCTCCCCTTGGACCTGCAGTGCTCCCACTGGGCCCTTACATTGCTTCCCATACATTTAGCTAGTCAATTATATGCATATGTCTAAGATTGTTTTTAAAATAAATATTTCATTTATTACTTAAGTACCTAATCTAATAACTGCACATTTCTATTTATGATGAGGATTATTTACCTACAGCAAAATTTCTGATCGACTCTCCCTTAGGCCAAAAGCTGGGTACGCGCATGGCAGCATATCAACTCTATTATTTTCGTAATTTCATGGCCATCTGGCCATTGCAAAGATTAAGATTTATTGGTCAAACTCGCATTGGACGACTGAGTTAGGTTTGGTTTATCATCATTATAGGTACTTAAGGAGATTATCGAATCCATCCGCTTTGATTTGATTTCGTTTTTTAAGTCGTCCAATTCTGGCTGTCGTTTTAACACCTGTCTATATTCTGCGACATAAAATTTTGATAAATGTTGCTTCAATCCGTGTATTGTTAGGTTTTTGGGTTTATGGCTGTCTAATAAAACTGGGTTATTACAAACCTTTGGCAAATAGCTTTAGATAAATCGGTGGTACTTTTATTAAAGTACTACCAAATTGGATTATTTTTTCTTTGTTGTGACATTTTATATCTAAAACAATAAATATAGTAAAATATAGAATAACTAAATTGAACTAGAAATAACTATCATATAAAAATAGTATCCAGTAGATATGTAAGTATCTAATTTTGCCAGACTTAACCTATTTAATCAAATTTACAACATACATACGTATCGTTGTACTTAATCATAATTTGATTAAGTACCATATTGGGTAAATCAAATTGTTTATTAAATCAGTAGTAAGAATGTCACTATCGGATATCATTAAATTATATCATAATTAATAACAAAAACAAAGAAAATATTCACCGGTTTATATGCGCAATAATACATACACCTTAACAATTAAACGACGGCCGGCGAGCTGAGCTTAAGTCATAGAGAAAGTATTCAGACCAATGAAATACTTTGGGAACAAAGTATGTTGCGCCCTCGATAACGACAGCAGAAAATACAGTCTGGTGAGATGTTCGAAACTGAGATAGTCATACTTTTTTCCAAGAATTTTTCCGATGATTTCACTGCAAATAATGTTTTATCAAATATCAGAGAAAAACCAAGAAAAAAATAGAATTACTATGCTCAGCTTACAATTGTTTTAAGGGTTCATAATTTATTATTTATTAAAAAAATTAATATATTAATTTTTTATTTATTATAACCAAAGTTACACTTGTTTACACAGCCAGCTGAACTACAAAGTATGCAAATTTTCCTATCTTTACCATTTTATTAATCTCACACACAATACTTTAATTTAACCAAGCTTAATATCCTTATATATTAACCATATATCCTATAAAATTCCTCTTATTAGAATTGTTTTCTATAGAGTTGGCCAAATATGTCGGAATCTTGCTGAAAAATATTGTGGAATTTTAGTATCTTGTATTTCACATTTAAATGAAATAACAGTTTTTTTATGATCATTATGTAAGTTTAAATGACTATTGGTGTTACTTACCTTACGTCCTTTTCGAAACAGTCATGCATTGCAAACTGTTTTAGAAACTTTTAGTGCTCTAACTATATAGATTATAACCTTTTATTGCAATGATAATTTTCAAAACATTCCATTGTCACTATCTCATATTTATGTAGGTTTGTTTCAACAAGAGAACGAAGAACTTCGGACTAAGATTGGGTGTGCGCAGATTGAAATTTCGAATACCAAATTCAATCTGCGCAAACTCTTGATCCTGAACCCGTTCGTTTCCTTCTTTCCACAAACTTTATATAGGGAAATTAATAAACAATTCTAGCACAACCATAATTTAAGTATAAAATAATTATAAATCCATATTAATGATAAATATGTCAATAAAAGGATCAATCTAAAAATTTAGTCACAAAAATGTTCATATATTTATTAGTATAAACAAATCAATTAACTGCATAAAAACTTATAATTAGTATTTGGTATGACCACCTTTCACCGTAATCACATTTTGTAAACACTTTGGTATGGATACCATCAATTTTTTAAAATAATTTGCGTCGATTTTATTTCATTCCTCTAATAACTTATTCTTTAAAGTTTCTTTATAAGTAATTTCATGTTTCATTATATTAGTGTTCAACAAATGCCAAACGTTTTTAATAGGATTAATGTCAGGTGACTGATGCGGCGTTTTAATCACTTTTGGGGAGTTATATAATAGTCATTCGCGAACTATACCCGCATTGTGTTTAGGGTCATTACCATCGTAAAATATAAATGAGTTTGTAATGTTCTCCGCACTTACTCTGAGATTTTGCCTTAAAATATCTAAAACACCAAGTTAACAACCCCCTCTGAAGTTATATACCGCCACACCATTACCTATCCCCCACCGTGTTCAATAGTCGGACAAACATTTTCTGTGTTGCGCTCTTCGTTGACCCTTCGCCGCACCATTTGTCGACCATTTGAGCCAAAAATGTTGAATTTTGACTCATGATAGAAAATAACTTCGTTCCTTCGTTAAAATAATTTTCTGTCAAATTTCATTCAAAACGTACTCCTTAGCAAAATCCAGTCTAGTGATAATATGTTTCTTAATTAACAAAAGCTTTTTCCGGGTAAACAATTTTTCAGAGCAAAACAACATATTTTATATCCGTTCAGTTTCTTTCCCTTAACTCATTTTCCTGGTTCACCTCCTGTATAGGGTTATAACAGCACGAAAAGTAAACATGAGGAAGGAGGAAGTAAAAAAAATCTTCAGCAGCACTATTTTCTTCTACGTCCTCCCACTATATATATATATATATATATATATATATATATATATATATATATATATATATATATATATATATATATATATATATATATATATATACATATATATATATATATATATATATATATATATATATATATATATATATATATATATATATATACATATATATATATATATATATATATATATATATATATATATATATATATATATATATATATATATCCGGAAATAACGTCGAAATAACGTTTACAAGGAGACTATAAAAAATAGTTCCTATTACCCCAAAAATTGCTTCTTAAAGGAGCTGAAGCCCCTTAAGCCCCATAGCTTTTTTGTTTGTAATATTTTATAATTTTATAAATGAAATTATTGAATCGCATTATTGAATGGCAAAGATTTATAGGTAAAAAATGTCCTGTTATTTCATCTTGTTGGGATAGATCGTTTTCCAGAAAACTAACTTTTTTAAATCGATGCACGATTATATGGATATCGAAATACAAAATTTTATTCAGTTAGTGCGAAGCTATCGAGGTTGAGATTTATAGCGTAAATAGTGTTAGTGTTTATAAAAATAGTGGATATAAAATTCATAGAATTTCTAATAAGGTATGTGGCTGAGTTATTTCAACTCTACTCTGTAAATGTTATTATTGTGGATGGGACATAGAGAATATAATCCCAGTTTTTTTAAATATATGGTAGAGATACATTATATACATACAGAGAGAGAAAAAGTATTTGTACATACTGATTTCAGTTTTTTCAGTGAAAATATTATTTAATGTAGCAGCAAAAGTTCCATAGAATGTGTCGTAAGAATAATGATTACTTCAACATACCGTTGTGCAAAAATTGTTTTTGAGCAAACTATTTTTTTTATATAGAGGCTGTATGGCTTTCGTAAATTTAACCAACAATTCTTCACATCATTTTAAAAAAAAAGCTTCTTAAAACAAGGGTGAAAAACCTAAGGGTTCCCGAAAAAAAAATGCAAAATTACTAAATGACCATTATGAAGAGATGATCAATTATTTAAATATGATAAACATTAATTTTCATTTTCAGAATTTCATCAGAATTCTCATTTAAATTATCATTTCATTTTTGATGAGATTGAACATTGTTGAATCATTGTGGAATTAAATTATACTTTTGTTCCCACTGTTGAGTTTTATTAATTATGCCGAAGAGTCCGTCAAGATTTATATATATATATATATATATATATATATATATATATATATATATATATATATATATATATATATATATATATAGGGTGACTCACGGTTACTGGTACATTAGACGTTTTGGGAGTACTATTTAATGTAAAGATTTGAACTTTTAGACACTTATGTAAATAAACTTGAGCTCTCCATTTAAAATATTTTCTGTGGTGCGGTGTTGACAAATCTACTCGAAGCTTCTGCATTTCTAGATTATGTGAACTATTTTGAATTTTTTTTATATAACATATACTATACCTATCTTGAGCCATTTCGGAAATAAAAAATATTTTTTAAGAAATTTGGCAAGAAACATCGCTGAACATAAAAATATTTCTTTTTACAACCAACATAGCCAGATATCTGCATTTTTGAATACTGGTTGTTTAATAGGTATGGTTCTTTAATAGGTTGCTTTATGATAATATGATATGAGAATTAATTTGTCGCATACAGGGTGTTTACACAATAGTGCGGATTTGATAGAACTTAAAAATTCATGTTATGTAGGAATTTTAAATGGAATATTCTGTATTTTATAGTGGAGCACAAAAGATCAATAAATTCTGTATCTAAAAGTGTTAAACGATATCTATTTTTAGCGGTTTTCGACTTATAAGCAAAAAATCAAAATAATGCAATTAATGCAAAGATATTGGTTTATTTTAGTAGTAGACGACGGCCGGCTAGGGTGACATTACTTCTAAACAAAAGTTATGAAAATGTTTGTATTTGACATTATTAGTTTGATAAATCATAATTAACGTAATTAAGTAAGTAATTGTCTCAGTAAAGAATGGAAGAGATTCGCTATTCGAATGCAGTGATCATGGATTTATTTATTTTATATGGACAGTGTGACAAAAACAAAATTATCGACCGCACCTCCAGACAATTTAATGCAATGGATCCTAATTTAATGAATAAAAGAAAATTTAGACGGATTTAAATAAATTTTATAAATTTTGGTTTTTCGAAGGCACCCCGGAATTTGGCCAAGCCAGTAACATCTGATGAAGATAACGAGATTAACATCCTAGGTTATTTCCATGCGTATCCACAATCTTCTATTAGAAGAGCTAAAGACGAGCTGCGTGTAACATTCTCCTCAATACAAAGATTACTAAAAAAATACGGAATGCGCCCTTAGAAATTTTCTAAAGCACAATTTCTCAAGCCAGACCACTGCCTTCAAAGAGAATTTATCAGTTAATTTCAAGGAAGATCCACATTTTTTACAAAAAATAATATGGACTCATGAGTCCAAATTTTCGAGAGGGGTTTTTAACAGACGAAATTGTCACTTCTGGGTCAATAAAAAACCTAATTTTATGAGAAATTTAGTTTTAATGTTTTTTGTTTAAGCATGGACAAACAAATTCGATACTATATTTACGATGAACATTTAAGTTCACGAAAGTATCTAGAAATAGTAGTAGAGGATTTCATAGAAAACCTTCCACTGACAGTGTATCGAAACAGCTGATACCAGCTTGATGGTGCGCCGGCACACTGTACAGAAGAAGTAAGCAGGCAACTCTATGAACTCTTCTATGACCGGTGGTTTAGACATTTGGATCCGTGGAATTGGCCGCCGAGATCACCCGATTTAACTCCCCTTGATTTCTATCTTTGGGGTACTGTAAAAAAACAATATCTACAAAACGTCAGTAAACACTAGAGATGACTTAAAACATCAGGTAAATCAAACATTCGCAGCTTTAGATCCTATTGAGATAAGAAGAGCCGTCACGGAAGGGGTCCATATTAGAATGTAGAAGTGTTTGGAGGTAAACGGTCAGCGTTTCGAACATTTGCTATAAAAATAGTTTTTTAGATAGTATTATGTTTTTAATTACAATTTTGTGTAATTTTTACTAAAGTAAAATAAACCGTTATCTTTGCTATAATTGCATAATTTTGGTTTTTTGTTTATAAGTCGAAAATCGTTAAAAATAGGTATATCATCACTTAACACTTTTAGAGAATTTATTGCTCTTTTGAGCTCACTATAAAATACAGGGTATTCCATCTAAAATTCCTACATAACATTAATGTGTAAGTCCTATCAAAAGGTCACTATTTTGTAAATGTCCCGTATGCGATAAATTAATTCTCATGTCATATTGTCACAAAGCAACTTATTAAGGAACCGTAATCAAAAATTTAGGTATCTAGCTATGTTGGTTGTAAAAAAACGTTTTTATTAAGGGATGTTTGTTGCCAAATTTCTTAAATAATATTTTTTATTTTTGAAACGGCTCAAGATAGGTATAGTATATGTATATAAAAAAACGTTCAAAATAGTTCACACCATCTAGAAATGCAATACTATAAAGGATATTCCATTTAAAAAAAACGAAGTTAGAATCAGTTTCGAGTAGATCTGGCAACACTGCAGCGCAGAAAATAATCTAAATAGAGAGTTCATATTTATTTATATAAGTATCCAAAATTTAAAATCATTACCCCAAGTAGTTCTCCGTAAACGTCTAATATACCATCAACCGTGAATCACACCTTAGTCCATTATCTATAAGTCAACTTAAAAATTAAAAATTAGTTAAAAATTAGCAGCTTTATTGCCAAAAAATGTCAGCGTGTTTTTAACGCTATAAAAGATTTTCCAATTAAACAATTTTGGAGGGAGCGAAATAGATAGTAGTTCAACGGTGCGATGGCGGATATATAAGGTAGATGGGGCAAAACATCTCAATTGAAGCTCAACAATTTTTGCTTGATTCTGATTGAAATGTGCGGTCGTCGTGCATTGCCATGATGAAAAACGACGAAATTCCTTTTTGTTAATTCTGACCGTACGAGGTGTGGCTGATATAGAAGACGCTAAACGTCAGCGACCAACACCAGTTTAGCGTGAAGCCTTCTTTTTCGAATGCAGTACCTCTCTCTTCTGTAAATAAATTCGTATAACCGTGGCCTTCGTTCGCATTAGAGTTGTTTTTTTTGTTTCGCCGGGAAAATGTCAAGTGTAACAATAGAGTAACGAATTGTTGTGAAATTTCACTTGAAATTTGGAAAAACTACTGCTGAAACTTATAATTTATTGAAAGAAGTGTACAGTTTAAGCGTTTGCAAGGTGCCCGAGAAGACGTTGAAGATCATCAGCGCCAGATCGCCCTTCCACGTCAAAAACGGATGACAATATCGAAAAAATCGGTAATCTGGTTCGATCTGACTATCGGTTAAGTAGTTGTGCGATTGCTGAAACTGTAGGAATTGACAAAGAATGCGTACGGCAAATTTTACATAACAATTTTAACATGCCAAAAGTGTGTGCCAAAATGGTGCCTAAAATTTTCATATTTGAACAACAAGAAGCTCGCAAAAATGTTTGTATTGACACTTTGAATGTCATTGAAAATAACCCAAACTTATTGTAAAGGATAATAACATGTAACGAATCGTGGTTTTTTACTTATGATCCTAAAACGAAGCGCCAACCCATATATTGGATGAGCCGAAATTCACCGAGAGCCCAAAAAGCTCGAATGAGCAAATCTAAATTCAAAGCAATGATGATTGTTTTTTCGATACTCATAGGATTGTGTACCTTCACTGGGTTCTTGAAGGTTAAACTATTAATCAGCATCACTACCTTCACGTTCTTACTGAACTCCATCAAAGAATAAGGAAAAAACGACCCGAATTGTGGAAGGATAAGACATGGGTTCTCCACCAAGACAATGCGCTGGCTCATTCCGCATTGTTTGGCATGAGGTTTCTAGCCAACTACAGGATCCCAGTGTTTGACTATCCACCTTATTCGCCGGATCTTGCGCCGTGCCACTTCTATCTGTTTGCTAAGGTGAAATCTGCATTAAAAGGAATAAGATTTGAGTCCGTTGAAGCTCTGAAAGAGAAAGCGGCACACGTTCTGAAGGAGTTAACAGAAGAATTCCAGCACTTCCAGCACTGGTTTGAACAATAGAAGATTCACATGGAGCAGTGTAGGGATAGATGAGCGGTGTATATTGAAGGTGATAATAAGTAAATATGTATAAAATCAAAATAAAATGTTTTACAGCGTTAGTCTCGTTATTTAATAGTCACACCTCGTATTTCTTCAATTGCTGCCTACCGCCGATCTAATTATGAAAGCTTGAGGTCGGTGATCATGGTTTGGTTACGTGGAAGAAGTTCAAAATATATGAGAACCTTCCAATCCTTCCATAATTTCCTTCCAATGAAGGCCAGTTTTCGGCGTACTTAAAACCGCTGGCTCATAATTTTTCAACAGCCCTCATAATTTTCCTCACGTGTATCTTATTGTACATAATCCACTATTCATCACCAATTACCATCTGCTTCAGAAATGCAGACACTAAATTTTTCTCAGTTAAAGTTCGCAGAGTTTTCCTCCAGCAGATTTCGCTCACTAAGTTCGTGTGGGACACACATTTTATCAGCAGACGTACCCATTTTTTTCAAATGATCAAAACTGATCTATTTATCAATATTTAATTTATCTGCTATCTCACGAACCGTGATGCATGGATCTTCACTTCGATCAAAGCTATGCTGGTCTTCTTCCAAGACCAAAACACTTTTGGACCATAGTCTCCGCAGGACCCTCTCCATAAAGGGCACATATCTTGTTTTTTGGTTGGACATCGTTCTTACACGTTTTGAAATTAAGAGCATAATAAGGCGTACATGGAAGTTTTCGACCAATATTTTCAATTTGAATCAACTTGACTAACTGAAGGCAAATCAAAACGAAACTTAATGTAATTATTGTAAATATCACAGGAATCAATAATATGTAAAAATTAATTATCCAATGCAGGTTTTTATTTACAATCAAACATCGCAACTGTTGAATAAATTCCTACCAACCTTTCAGACAACCTGATATTTTTCATCAACATGAGATACTTATTATTTCATTTAGATGTATTCCATCAAACGCCATTCAATTTAGTGATAAAAATCACACATTTTGGATTATATTATTATTGTGAATGGGGAAGCCTAGGTTCGTTATTACGATAAAAATATTAAATAAAATTATAAGGAGTGGAAACTCCTAGTTGTTCTAGACCCCACAATTTCCTTTAAGTCAGTATACTAAAAAAGTATTCTCCTCCATTCTCACATTCACAATTTTCTCACATTGTTAAAACGAAGAAAGTCAGTCCAGAGAGAATAATATGGAGACGGAGGCATCTGCTTTGACAGAATATTGGGTTCAACCCATTTCTGGACAGTAACGTGATAAACATAAGATACGAGTTTTTTAAGAATATAATCATTTTATAATTGGTTTATTTAATACGTTTAGCTAAAAGGTGAGCTCAGAGCTCACCGTCAATGTTATTGAAATAATTCGACATCTCAAATAATACGATTCTATACACTGCTACAGTTTACCCTGAATTTAAACAACCATCACTCTCTGACCATAAAATAACATTTTATATTTTGGAGGCGGTGCACTATCGTAAAATTAAACAGTGCTTTATTGTCTCGCATCGCAAGCTTTTTTATGACGCCATAAAATAAATTGAACACAAAAATAAAATAAAAAATACACATTAAAATGAACAATAAAGAATATTGGAGAAGAGTAGCGGACCAGCCAGCAATAATAACCGAGCAATTAAATCAGAGAAAATTAGGTCAAATGGCACTTAAGCTCGGTTTCGCATTATATGGTAAACCCAAAGGGAAAGGTAACTTCTACCCATAGCTTAACCGATGAAATGTGTTTAATCAGAAGTTCGTCTCTGGTATCAGATCGATATTATTACAATATATTAAGTGTACGAATAAAGTTTGATAGGTTTCTTGTTTAACTTAGTACTGTAATTTGAAAGTTACATATATGGTGCATGCATTTACGAACTCATATGATTAACTACTAGAAAATATGCCTTAAGACTTACATAGCAGTTATTTGGATTAGCGTTTTATTTATTTTAATAGTTTGTTCAAATATAAGATAAAAGTGGTAATATAAGATAAAAGTTACCAGTATCATCATCATTCAGCTATTGTCGATCCACTGGATGAAGACCTCGCCAGCATGGTTCCAACTCGCGCGGTCCTGAGCTCTCCTCTGCCATTTGAGTCTAATATACTTGATGACGTCATCTATCCATCGTGTTTTCGGTCTTCTTCGTGTACGGTTATGATCAAGCAGTATCCATCACAGGATTGCTTTGGTCCATCTGTCGTCACATCGCCTCGCTATATGGACTGCCCGTCTCCATTTCAATTCCTTCACCTTTCCAATTATCTCATATACTTTCATCTGTTCTCTGATCCATATGCAGGTCTTTCTGTCCCTCTTTGTGATGCCAAGCAGACACCTTTCTATTCCTCTTTATGCTGCCCGAAGTTTTTGAACTGATTGTGATGTGTGTGGCCATGGTTCATTTCCGTATATAAAACCAGGCAGCAGGTACTGATAAAAATCTTTTCTCTTCAGACAAAGTGGGAGTTTGTGCTCAAACACTATGTTGAGTCTGGCTAATGTCTGCCAGCCATGTTAGTTCGTAGTATTTCGCGGATGGAAGAATACGCTAGACTATTAGTTCGGGAGTACATCCGATCGTTTGTGTCCCGTTTGTTTGAAGACAGTCTTCAAACTTGTCTGAAGACAGTCTTCAAACAAGCATTGAGAATGCCAAGTGTGACCTTGGCGAAACGTCTGCACGTTCCCAGCAAACGGGACACAAACCATCGGATGTACTCCCGGGCTAATAGTCTAGCATATATATATATATATATATATATATATATATATATATATATATATATATATATATATATATATATATATATATTTAGTGGTCCACAACCTCTAAATTGGTTCCTAAAATAGATCTTTGGTTTCCAGCAAACTTGTTGAACATAACTTGACTTATTTCCAGGTCTATTTTCAAGCCAAATGGTTCTCCTGCCTTTTGCAGCTTTTGTATGTGTTATTGTAGTTTATATGTGTCTTCATCCCACAAGATATGGGGCATTTGCTCTTCTGTGGGCAGTGCTCTCTTTGATTGGTTCTGATTTTCATATAACTTTGAATAAAATTTTCTAATTATCTCTAACATTTCTGTACATTCCTCACACACCGTGCCATTCTTACGCATTAAAACAAACATTTGTGTCCTTTTATTTCTCAGCTTGTGTTTAGTTTAGTTTATTGCTTTGTTTTCTTCTAGTGTTTTTTTACAATAGCAGCATGTTGAATCGACGCGTTTCCTCTCGAATATGTTTTCTTATAATTTTGCAAAGCTCAGCGTATTCGACACTTCCAAAAAGACTCTCTGCATTCTCCATTGTACATCGTTTTTTTTTGGAGATTTTTGATTTTTTGTAACTTTTCTTTGAATGTGCTATTGCTGTATCTGTTTCAAGTACATTGTTTTTCTCTAGGTTTTGCAACCCAGCAAAGTGGTTCGACAAAACAATTTCAAAATCCCTGCCCCTCTGAAGCAGCTTCTCAGAATTCACTTTGCCCATCTTCAATCTTACCATTCCTGTTCGTTCTCTTCGAGAATTTATCCTAACCTTTGCTCGTAACATTCTATGGCCACTTCCAACATTTCGACGAGTTCATAATATACAATTCATATTCTTCCGCAAAATGAACCTATTTGTTACCTCTGTTGTCCCGCTCACCATTTCCATATGGACGAGTTGCATTTTCACTAATTCTAGCGTTGAAGCCACCCATCAGGATGTATATATGGCGCTATAAGAGCCATGAAAGCTTAAAGCTTGGTTGGCGATAACTGGCCATTTATTCCTGTCTGTAACTTTCTCCTACCAATTATTTACCTTCAGCTTTTTTAGATCTTGATCCACTGAATTTAGCCACTTTCATCTGGTTCTTGCTTGTTATTGTTCTTCTTTCACACTTTATTTTTAACCCTGCTTTGTAGTAATCTTTCAACATGACCCAGCTTTCTTATTTTTTGTGCTTATCTTTGTCGTTATTGAAGATTTTTGATATCATTCCATTACTCCTCCTCTTTCTAAACTTTTCCACTCGTAGAGCTGTATTTTTCTTTCCCTCACCTCCAATTTCTTACCTTCTGCTTTATTCAGGTTCCACAGTCTGCATCCATTCATCGTGATCGGCATTATTACTGTACGGTAAAGTCTTAATTTTGCTAGTCTGGACACTAAATTTTTTAATTATTAAGTTGGAGTCCGTTTTTCATTGTCGCTTTTTAATAACCTTATTTGGTCGCTTTTTAATAACCATATATTTCTAATAAGTATAAAAGTTCCTAATAACAAAACGTAAACATATAAATTAACCATAACAAAAGACAAATATTTATTAGGATAATCCATATATTGTCTTACATTATGAATTGCCTCGGGGCTGATGAACTGACGGGGTTCATTTCAACCACTATATTTTATTATATATTTTTTATCTAAATTGCAAAACATGACTAATAACTTGAGCAATATATATATATATATATATATATATATATATATATATATATATATATATATATATATATATATATATATATATATATATATATATATATATATATATATATATATATATATATATATATATATATATATATATATATATATATATATATATATATATATATATATATATATATATATATATATATATATATATATATATATATATATATATATATATATACATATATTTATGTTTGTGCGTACTGTTTTACTGATGGAAAAACATGTACTGGGTCTTTTCCGGAAATACACCCGGTTGTCGAGTTGGTCCCTGTCGGAAGCTCCTCGTAGTTTTTATTAGAATAAATTGTAATAAAAACTAAGAAATTAGAGAATTAAACATAATATATAAATACACTAAAATTTCTGTCAATTTTAGGAAACAGAGCTTACTGTCAATACATTTTAATTCACTAATCGGCAAATGTATTTTGAAGAACAACCCATTAACATTTACATTTTGGAGGTCATTGAAAAACAATGTAAGTTCTGAAGCGAACGATCAATCTCTGAATAGTAGTTAAAAGAAGCGTCATTTTTTAACTGTTGTTTTTGTATCATGTATACATATACTTTAGGTAAGTTACTAGTAAATTTAATTTCCCCTGTTTCTTTCCGAAAATTGCTTTTTTTTACCTAGAAAATTCATATTAATTAAAATATTTTCCATTACTTTCTAAAAGGTGTCCCAAAAGAAAGTTTCTTTTTCATATAGGTAGGTTCATTTAACGTGAAGCGGACAACGAAAAAAATGAGGTTCCAAAATTCGTTCATATTGGGCATATTTGCACTTCTAGGGTATATGAACGTGTACACATAATAGTTTTGTTTTATTTGAGGTTTAGTTGTTAAGATGGGATTCTATAAAATTCACCTAACTGACGGAAGGGTTTCTTTGGAATTTTATTTTCTTATTGAAGTAAATTGTAATAATAAATGTAGTGTATATGTATAGAAAATTTACTGTTCTTGTTGATTTTCAAATCTGATTCCAATTAAAATTTTTTTACCATGAAAATTGCAAAATGGGATATAATTAGTTTAAGAGATAAATCAATTAGAGTACCTACATGTCGCTCTGGGCTTGATACCTGTCGCTTGTTAAAGTCGGTTAGTGATGTAAAAACACATTAGAACGTTGATTTAAAACGTTGGTTATATTTCAATAATATTGAATATGTATTATTGTCTTACCTATTTGTGTGATTATAAGGTTATTTAATACCTAAATTTAAAATAAAATGTATTAATTTGAACAAAAAGATGTGTAGAAAGCAATATCAAAATAAAATATTATTTTACGTGATTTTTTCTCATATTGTGACGACGAAATACGAATAATAACGCCATTTCTTATTTGCAAAAATAATCACTTTATCAAAACGAATCAAAGTTATATAATAGAAAGAGATAGAAGAATGATGGCAAGCCACGCTTGTTTTCCCTTATTTTTTAAGTTGTTGCTCTAATCTCTTAGTGAGTTCATTAATAAGTTTTATAATTTGTATTGATTTATGCTCCCTATGGTGATCGGTGCTTCAATCCATTTAATTTACCAGCTCACAGAAAGTTTAAAGATATAGGAAAAATTTCTAAAAGCTAAATTAGCTAAAAAATGGAATTGTTCCTCAAATGTGTATATGTTTGCATCCTGCAGGAAACGAATATCTGTTGAAACACCTCCGATAGTGGCAGAAAATGTCTTGCAGAGTAGTCAATCATCAGTTGAAATTCCACAAAATTACCAAAATGTACCGTACGTTTCCGAAGATAAGTATAAACATAATTCGAACCAAATTAACCAAGACCAAGACATTTTGAAGCAAGAAAAGCAAAGCAATTAGTATATCAGTTCGGCATTATATCATTTCCTAATCCACAAGGTGGCTGTAAATTATCCGTCGATAATGTGTTTTTATATCACCAACCGGTTTTAACAAGCGACATGTATCACGCTCAGACCGACATGTACGTACTCTAATTGATTTATCTCCTAATCTAGTGCATATCCCATTTTGCAATATTTATGGTAATTTATAAATGTTAAGCTTTATTTTGCAGTAAAAAAAAATTAAATTAAAATAGCCAAAAATATTTAAAATATCTACTTTCGGTTTAACACTATAAAAAAATCAAATTTGGAGTCTGATTTGAAAATTAAAAAATAAAACAGTAAATTTTCTATACAAAACGCTACATTTATTGTTTTATTATAGTTTACTTCAATATGAAAATAACATTCCAAAGAAACCCTTCCGTCAATCAGGGGAATTCTATAGAATCCCAACGACAGTTCTGCTTATGTACATGAACATTGAAATGAAAATGAGCCTCATCCTAAAACAATATGTTTTTGCCTATTTTATTGCCAGCGGTAAACGTAATAAATAATGATTCAAAATCTTTTTGCAGCCTTAATTGGAAGAGCATAAACTGAAGAATATGTAATTCCTGCCTGATCGTGCCATAACATACACCTCATGTGAAACAATCAGCATTTTCCCTAGTCATTGAATTTATCGAATTGGAGATTAATTATAGCCAACAAGATCTCCTGATTTGATGGCGATTACTTTTATAGGAAGTT
Source organism: Cosmopolites sordidus (assembly GCA_031761425.1). NCBI lineage: Eukaryota > Metazoa > Arthropoda > Insecta > Coleoptera > Curculionidae > Cosmopolites > Cosmopolites sordidus. Next base: position 23,524 of record JARFXV010000662.1, on the reverse strand, counting down.
TCGACGAAGGTTTTCATGAACATAACCTAAATTATGCAGTAACTAAAGGACAATATCCGTGCGGAAATCCCTGCATTAGCACATCTGTATTGGACAAAAGTTATGCAAAATGTATTAAAAAGGGCACAAAGTTGCATTGCTGCCAATGCAAATTAAAACACAATTTAAAGACGAAATAAACATATAGAAAAAACTTCTGTGTTGTTTCTTTTAAAAGTTATAAATAATTTAAATGATAGTGTGACACTTGCCCCACCCTGTAGAATAAACGTTAAAATAACTTGTGAGAACCCTTCTAAAATGTTTTTATTGAAATAAATTGAGATGACTGACAGACAAAATGGCATGAATATTTATACCGATAATAGTTTAGGTCATGTTAAACAATACACAATATATTATATTTTATACTACCCATAAATCTAGGGGGTTTACATTTGTCCATGATTATAAAATTGTAAATGGTATTTTAAGTATTTTACTTACTTTTTTGAACATGCTGATTAGTAAACACTAAATCATTTGTTTTTAATTTGTCGACGCCTGTAAAATAGGAAATAATCTACTGGATGGAATAGTTGATGGGAAAATGGAGAAATTGAAAATAAGTAATATGGTGTTTAGTGTTAAATTTTTTTGAGCTTAATGTTGCGCACCAAAAATTCCAAAAGCAGGATTGACTTATATAGATACACATACTTTGGCAAAAATGTAAGAACTAACAAGAAACACAATTCTGGGAATTAAACTAAGCGATCGTAAGAGGGGCATGTGGAACAGAGCTCAGACAAGTTTTACATCAAATATTAGATGGCTTAGATTTCTTAGATCTCTTAGATGTCTTACAAACCGCTTCTTAACTCCGTTGATGACAGACGCTTGAATGATTTTAGATATAAGACAGATTGAGCTCACGTGCTTTGATGCCTTTAGGTTATTGCCTTCCAGATTCTAGAAAAAGAACTTCCTGCATAAGATTGTTACCTGTAAGGGATACTGGATCCTTTATGTTAATTCAAAGAGGCTAGAATCGTGGGTTAATATATATGACATATCAATCAGTACCGCAAAACTAAATGTTATGTTATTGTTGTTTAGTTATTAACTAAATGTTATGTTGTTTAGTTATTAACTAAATGTTATTTGGTGGAATTAGCTAGATGTCGTAGATTGAGTTGCTTCAATTTGGCCAAACAGTTACTATTGGACGTTATCAGTAGCAACTAATTCGGGTTAGTGACGCTCTTATACTCGCAAGGGAAGAATTTATTTTGTATTTTATTTGGGAAGCGCATGGCAACTTACAATTAAAAGGACTGTAGAAACGATCTCCGGGTTGGAGTGAGAGATTTTGTCGCATCAGGCGTATTCCCCAGACGAGGCACCTACGGATTTTAATCTTTTCCAATTCTTGCATCATCACTTGCATCATCACTTCAAACATCACCCACGGAGCTTGAAAAATTCTTCAATCTTTATCACATTTAAACCAAATTTTTTTTTCGATCTGGAATTTGACAATTGCCTGAAAGGTGGCAATATTATATATAAGTAGTATTTAATAGCCTCCCTCGCTTTCTATAGAAAGTGAGGGAGACTACTTCAAAGATCAAGTTTGGTTTGCTTTGGCCAAATTAAATTGAAATAAATTTTATAAATAAATGTCAAAGGTACTAAATAAAAATAAGAATTAAGTTGAAGACTTAATATTGACCTTCCTCAACAGCACCAAAGCCCAATATTCACGCCAAGAAAATGATACTCTATCCACATTCACTCCTAAATCGTTTTTTTCAGCGTAACACTCGTAACGAATATCAGATCAATATTCAATATTTAGAAAAAAGAATTGATTTCTAGAGATTGTTCTGATTTTGTCAATCAATTGAGTCGCGAGAGGTTTCCTAAAGTAATAAAATTCCGCCTCTCTGTTTTATTATATTCGTTCGTTCAGCAAAATTTAGCCATAGCTCTGCTTTGTTTAACTATTTTTAAAGTTTTATTTAAAAATCAGGCCTATTTATTATTTATTGATAGGTTTTTTACAAAACCGTAAATTCGGCTTGTAGATGATGTAAGTTTTATTAGAGGAATTTTATAAGCGAGTTCACACAGTGTGGGGCTTAAAATCAAAAGAAATTGAATTTGTGACTGTTGAATTTGTTTTCTGATATATATTTGACAGAACTTCAATTTTCAAGGAAAACAAACCATGGATACTCAAAATATAGAAAAAATTGAATATTTGATGATCTGTTTGAAATTATACTACTCAGTCAATCCTGCTTTTGGAATTTTTGGTGCCGAACATTAAACTCAAAAAGATTTACCACTAAACACCATATTACTTATTTTCAATTTCTCCATTTTCAAAAAATCAACATGTTCAAAAAAGTAAGTGAAATACTTAAAATACCATTTACAATCTTATAATCATGCACAAATGTAAACCGCCTAGATTTGTGTGTAGTATAAAATATTGAAAAAATTAAACTATTAACGGTATAAATATTCATGCCATTTTGTCTGTCAGGCGTCTAAATTTCTTTCAATTAAAACATTTTAGAAAGGTTCTCATAAGTTATTTTAACCTTTATTCTACAGGGTGGGGCAAGAGTCACACTACCATTTAAATTATTTATAACTTTTAAAAGAAACAACACAGAAGTTTTTTTGAAGTTTTTCAGTGTCCTTTTTAATACATTTTGCATAATTTTTGTCCAATACAGATGTGCTAATGCAAGGATTTCAGCACGGATATTGTCCTTTAGTTACTGTATAATTTAGGTTTTATTCATGTAAACCTTCTTCGAAACTTCCTATAAAGGTAATCGCCATCAAATCAGGCGGTCTTGGTGGCCATAATAAATCTCCAATTCGATAAATTCGATGACTAGGGAAAATGTTGATTATTTCACATGAGGTGTGTGTTATGGCACGATCAGGCTGGAATTACATATTCTTCAGTTTATGCTCGTCCAATTAAGGCCGCAAAAAGATTTTGAATCATGTATTTATTACGTTTACTGCTGGCAATAAAATAGGCAAAAACATGTTGTTTTAGGATGAAGCTCAGTTTCGTTTCAATGTTCATGTATATAAGCAGAACTGTCGTTACTGGAGTGCAACAAACCCGAAACACAAGCATCAAAAATACCTACATTCGCCTAAAGTCACTATATGAGCTGCAATGTCAGTGCCAGGAATAGTCGTCCCTTACTTTTTCGTACAGAGCGTTATGTGCAAATGTTGGACATTTTTTTGGTACCTAAATTGCAAAACTTTGCTGATTATAATAAAATGACATGGTTTCTGCAGGATGGACCAACGTCATATACTTCCTACACGTCTCTAGCACAAGGTTTGCATTTGGATTACATAACTGGACGTCTTTCTTTTATTTATATCGTTTGGGGAATTTCACGTGAAGGGGACAACGAAAAAAAAGTGAGGTTCTGAAATTTGTTCATATTGGGCATATTTATACTTCTAGGGGATATGAACGTGTACATATGATTTTTTTTTATTTGAAGTTTAGTTGTTAAGATATGGGGTTCTATAAAATTCTATAAAATTCCGATTTATGACCGAAAGATTTCTTTGGAATTTTATTTTCATATTGACGTAAATTATAATAAAATAATTAATGTAGTGTTTTGTATAGAAAATTTACTGTTTTTTTTTATTTTCAAATCAGACTCCAAATGTGATTTTTTTTATAGTGTTAAACCGGAAGTAAATATTTTTAATATTTTTGAACATTTTTAAATTACCATAAAAATTGCAAAATGGGATATGCATTAGTTTAGGAGATAAATCAATTAGAGTACGTACATGTCGGTCTGAGCGTGATACCTGTCGCTTGTTAAAGCCGGTTGGTGATGTAAAAACACATTATCGACGGATAATTTACAGCCACCTCGTGGATTAGGAAATGATAAAATGCCGAACTGATCTACTAATTGATTTGCTTTTCTTTCTTGTCGTCTGAAAGTTCTAAATTCTTCTGAAAGTTTATTTTCACTCCAAGATTTAGGTGCTACAATCAGTAACACTTCATTATCTTCATAGAAGTAGATGTAGACGGATCATTAAATTTTTCCTTCAACTGCTTCAAAATGTCTTAGTCTTGGTCATTTTGGATCGAATTATGTTTATACTCATCTTTGGAAACGTACGGTACATTTGGGAATTTGGGAGTTTCAACTGATGATGGACTACTCTGCACGAGATTTTCTGCCACTATCGGGGGTGTTTCAACAGATATTCGTTTCCTGCAGGATGCAAACATATACACATTTGAGGAACAATTCTATTTTTCAGCTAAACTTTTAGAAATTTTTCTTATATCTTTAAACTTTCTGTGCGCTGGTAAATTTAGTTGATTGAAGCACCGATTACCGTAGGGAGCATAAATCAATACAAATTATAAAACTTATAAGAGATTAAAGAAACAACTTAAAAAATAACGGAAAACAAGCGTGGCTTGCCGTCATACCTCTATCTCTTTCTGTTAAATAACTTTGATTCGTTTTGATAAAGTGATTATTTTCACAAATAAGAAATGGCGTTATTATTCGTATTTCGTCGTCACAATATGAGAAAAAATCACGTAAAATAATGTTTTATTTTGATATTGCTTTCTACAAATATTTATGTTCAAATTAATACATTTTATTTTAAATTTAGGTATTAAATAACATTATAATGACACAAATAGGTAAGACAATAATACATATAAAATATTATTGAAACCGACTTTAAAAGCGACAGGTATCAAGCCCAGAGCGACATGTACGTACTCTAATTGATTTATCTCTTAAACTAATTATATCCCATTTTGCAATTTTTATGGTAAAATTTATAAATATTGTGCTTTATTTGTAGTAAAAAAAAATTAAAATTAAAATGGCTGAAGTAATTAAAAAATATTTGAAATATTTACTTTACCGATTTAACACTAGAAAAAAATTTTAATTGGAATCTGATTTGAAAATCAACAAGAACAGTAAATTTTCTATACAAAACACTACATTTATTATTCTATTATAATTTACTTCAATATGAAAATAAAATTCCCAAGAAACCCTTCCGCCAATCATGTGAATTCTATAGAATCCCATATCTAAACCAGAACTAAACCTAAATAAAAAAAATATTATAGGTACACGTTTATACAAAACAAGTACAAATATGCAAAATATGAACAAATCTTGGAACCTCATTTTTTTTCGTTGTCCGCTTAACGTGAAATAGGGGGCATTTATGATATGCTATATGATATTTATGATATGATATATGAAAAAGAAATTTTCTTTTGGAAATTCTTTGGAAATTACCTTTTAGAAAGTAATTGAAAATATTTTAATTAATATAAATTTTCTAGATGAAAAAAAGCAATTTTCGGAAAAAAAAGGGGGGGAATTAGATTTACTAGTAATAAAAAAATATTACAAAATTAATTTAGTTATTTATTAATTTAATATTTTTTAGTTGGATAATTTTTTAACTATTGATGTAACTATTAATTAATGGTTAATATTAATCAATAATATATCAATATACACAATATGTACTGGAAATACACATGGTATATTTAATGTTAACAGCGACATATTTTGAAAAGAGAATATTTCAGAGGAAAATTAGGGCGTTTTATAGGATTTTAAGTTTTTCATGCGGAATCCATTCCAACTGTTACAGAAGAGTTGATATACCGTTTTGTACATTTAACCAACCTTATTTAATTAAAATTTTAAATTATAATTTTCAATGTAATATATTGTCCAATTATTATACGGTAATTTTGGATTAGTACAGAATGGATTCATCCAAAAAACATTTTCCTCTATTGTACATAAACAGCACATTTGTTTTTCATGTATACCTCTACTTTAGGTAAGCTGATGCTTACCTAAAGTATATGTATACATGCTGTAAGCTTTAGGTAAGCTGATGCTTACCTAAAGTATATGTATACATGATACAAAAACAACAGTTAAAAAATGACGCTTCTTTTAACTACTATTCAGAGATTGATCGTTCGCTTCAGAACTTACATTGTTTTTCAATGACCTCCAAAATGTAAATGTTAATGGGTTGTTCTTCAAAATACATTTGCCGATTAGTGAATTAAAATGTATTGACAGTAAGCTCTGTTTCCTAAAACTGACAGAAATTTTAGTGTATTTATATATTATGCTTAATTCTCTAATTTGTTAGTTTTTATTAGAATTTATTAGAGTTAATATTAGATGTAATGGTAATAAATAGTAATAAACTGATATGAAAACCCTTCAGATCGACGGGCAATAAGTTATTGTAAACTAAATATTAATTTATAATAAATCACCTGTTTACATACACCCGATAACTCCGAGACAAACCCCTGGCTTTGCTCCAGATGGTTGATTATTAATATGCTAGCGTAAAACATTCTTAGTTAGTTCTAGAATTATATTATTAGAAGCACTATATTAAGCAAACACGCTAAAATAATGTTCAAAAATGACTTCATACTTTTAAAATAAATTAATGTTTTAAATAGCATTAAACTGCATAATTTGACCAATTTGATACCGCATAATTTGATGATATTTGATGACCAAAATACGGTCATCAAATATCGATTAAATCCGATCTACACCTCCCATGTATATCAACCAATGGTTTGCGCTTAAGCCTTAGTTTATCGAAAGACGACGGAGTAACTAACGTAGATCTCTCAGAAAACATTCGGCCTTATCCAGCCTGATTACTGGTGTGATTGAGTGGCAATTTCTTGTTGGATTTTACACTCTTGTCTAGAGAATACTAAAATATATATATAATGAACAAATAAAGAACACGAATTCATATCGTGGGCGAAAATTAAACATGCATCATCTAGACAAGTCGTAGCAGTCTACCAGGACTGTGGGCCAGTAATATTACTCTATGATGACAAATTCATTTTTAAATGACTCATATGTTTTTCTAAATTTTTGACTTACAAATGCAAATAATACTATACTTCATATTATAGGGTCTGGTAGAAATATAATAACCAACTAGCTGGGTAAGGGTGAATGTGTTCTTAGAGGTCTATGTTAGTTACTCCGTAGCCTTTCGATAAATTGAGGCTTAAGCACAAACCAATGGTTGATACACATGGGATGTGAAGATCGGATTTAATCGAAATTTGATGACCGTATTTAGATCATTAGATTTCAGCCCCAAATTAAGCTGTTTTATTTGCTTGATTTTCGTCCGAAAAGTACATTATGAAAATGAATTCAATTCTTCTATGGGAACCTTCTAGGTGAAGTACTAAATTCCAAGAGATTTAACTATAAATCCATTAGTTATTTTAAATTCTCGACGCCCTATCATCAACTAATCTATGTTCTACAACTAAACTGTTTTATTTATATGACAACCATACCTAATGAAGGGGGTAAAATCATGAACATTTAATGAATGATTCCATGAATTATCCCGGCTCAAGGTTTTCCTACATTTTTAAATTTGAATGCTTTCAAATGCATGCACGCCTTAATATTATTTTTATTTTTAACAAGCCTTAACTAACTAATATTTACAATGTGGTTATGGTCGAGTTTGTTTTTGTGACAAAATTTCTCATTTCTTCCATATTTAATGTGGGCAATATCTTTATTTTTTTTTATATCTGATTAATATGGATCGGTTAGTTTATCCAGTATACCTTCGATCACAATTTTGAGAAATAATTTTGAACATCTCCAATTATACATGTTAGTCTACATTATCCTTTGGATTATCCAGAACATCTCTTATTATAATGGATCCCAAAAATATTCGGACAAGTATATTGCTATAAGCGTGCTTAAGAAAAAAAATAGACTGTAATAAAAAATAATTTATTAGGAAAATTAATAAACAATTCTAGTACAATCATAATTTGAGTATTAAATAATTGTCAATCCATATTAATACATAATCTAAGAGAAAAGTAATTACAACCTAAAGTGTCCATCGACCTAATAAAACAGGACAGTGGGAACATTAATTTTTTTGTCAACGTCTAGGAAGACAATATGAATTTAATAACGGTGAACCATTCATGTCAAGCTGGTCATTTAGTAAAATATCCAAGTTTTTTCTTTTATTGATGTCTAGACTTTCTGAAAGATTTAATTTTTTTTGGGTTATTCCCATTATGTAACATTATAAAATTATCATTGAAAGTGTGCTTTTCTAACATTAAGTGGTTAGCATAATGGAAATTATGTTGTTGTTTGGTATAACTTCTTTTATGTTCGTTGAGCCTAGTAGAGAAAGATCTTCCTGTTTGTCCAAGATACTTTTGGACACGGCCCACACTCAATTAAATAAATTCCTGATTTATAGAGTATATTTGTTTGATTTTTTAATTTTTAATATGACGTCCTAGACTATTGTTTGTTTTAAAAGCAATATTTATATATTGTTTGTTTTGGATAAATATTTGGACACTAATTTGGTAACTTTTCCCGTAAATGTAATTATTTTGAACGCTGCATGCATTATATTATTGGCCGGATATATTAAATTAATGGGTTTATTATAACTTTTTTTATTAATTATTTTATTTATTATGTTTGATATTACATATATTTAATAATTTATGTATAAAAGAGTTAAATGCTGCCATCTTTTGTGAATAAGGATGACAAGATTGATTGTGTATAACTAGATCTGTATATGATGGTTTATGAAAAATTGCAAAATCATGTTTATTGTCTTTTCTAGTAATAGTTAAGTCTAAGAAGTTAATACTATTATGTTGCTCTTCTTCAACTGTGAATTTAATGTTTTTATGTAAATAACTTAAGTGAGTTAAGAATTGATTTAATTGTTTATCAGAACCTGTAAAACAAATATCCCCATAAATATCCCCATGTCAATAGATAATTATAATAAATAATTGAAGGTCATCAACAACATATCGTAGTAAATAACGGATACGACCCAAACATTATAAATAAAATAATTATTAAAAAAAGTTATAATAAAGTCATTAATGTAATATATCCGGTCAATAATATCAAAAATGCAGCGTTCAAAACATTTACATATACGGGAAAAGTTACCAAATTATTGTCGACATATTTATCCATAACAGACAATATAAATATTGCTTCTAAAACAAACAATAGTCTAGGACCCCTCATTAGAAACAATAAAAATCAAACAAATAAATTATATAAATCAGGAGTTTATTTAATTGAGTGCGGATCGTGTTCAAAAGACTATGTTGGACAAACAGGAAGATCTTTCTCTACTAGGCTCAACGAACGTAAAAAAAGTTATACTAAACAATAAAATAATTCTCATTATGTTAACGACCTAATGTTAGAAAAGTATACTTTCAATGATAATTTTATAATGTTACATAATGAGAATAAATCCAAAAAAATGAATCTTTTAGAGAGCTTAGAAATTAATAAAAGAAAAAACTTAGATATTTTGCTAAATGACCAGCTAGACTTGAATGGTTCACCGTTATTAAATTCATATTGTCCTCCTAGACGTTGCCAAAAAATGGATTTTCCCACTATCATGTTTTATGGTATTATTAGATCGATGGACACTTTAGGTTGTAATTACTTTTCTCACTATTAGTTTAGTATAGTTTGTATTTGAAAAAGGCATTGTGTGTCGAAACAATTGTTATACATACAATTTTAAATATAGTGGAAATTTTTAGATATTAATCTGTGCTTATTTATTTAAAATGAATTTCCATCAAGTATGGACTACCTCAGTTAAATCCATAATTAATAGTAAATACGCCAATAAAAGATGATTTTAGAAATTTAGAGACACAAAAATGTTCCGACATTAATTAGTATGAATAAACAAGTTAATTTGGTATGATTACCATTGACCTTAATCACATTTCACTAACGCAATTAGTAATTTCATGTTTCCTTATATTAGTTTTCAAATAATGCCAAACGTTTTGAATAGTATTAAAGCCAGGTGACTAAGGCAGCATTTTAATCACTTTTGGGCAGTTGTATAATAACCATTACGAACTATACACGCACTATATTTATTGTCATTGTCTGTAAAATTTAAATGAGTTTGTAATGTTGATGTTCTCCGTACTTACTCTCACTTACCTGCTTTAAAATATTTAAATAAATATTTTTGTCTATTATACCGTCATTAAACACCAAGTTACTAACCCTCTGGAAGGATATACACCTTCAAATCATTACCGATCCCCCACAGTGTTTAACAATTGGACAAAGATTATCTGAGTTGAGCGCTTCATTAATTCTTCGCCACACCATTTGACCCAAAAATCATCTGAGCCAAAAATGTTGAATTTTGACTCATCACAGAAAATAACGACGTTCCAATAGTTTTAAGGCTTCAAAACGTACTGCTTAGCAATATCCAGTTGAGTTTTGGTATTTTTCTTATTTAGCCAAGACTTTTTCCGAGCCACACGTTCCGTATATCCATGTTTTCTTATACAACGGCATGTTGTTTTGGTGTGGACTAATTTTTGAAATGGTTTTTCACCAATGTTTTCAGCTTAGGTGCACTAAATTTAGAGTTTTTATGTACTCCTTTTAAAATAAAACATTGGACTCTTCCATTTAATGATTTCGGACGGCATATTTCCTTCTTCGGAAAAATTATGTGCTCATTTTTGTAACATTGTACTATATTTCCAATCGTAGTTTAACTAAACTAGCTTATTAACAGAAGCATTTGCCCAATTTTCTTGTAGGAATTTCCCCTTTCATAATGAAATAGCACTAATTGCTTATTTTCAGAACTAATGTTTTTTTTTTATTTGGTATACGACCCATTTTAAGATGTTCCTTCGACACCAGTTTGCCAATTAGTATTTATAGTAAATAAAATTCGAAAATTACACTTATCTTGATTACCACTTAATTCATACTTACTTTTTTGTATGCGCGTCCAAATATGTTTGAAGTGTATAAAAACAATGTATATGTTTTTTTCTTAAAATTTTAGAGGTAAACCGACGATTTCGGAAGTTTGTTATATAAGAAGTTAAAAGGAAGTAAGAAGGGGAAAATATATGGGATGACATATTTTTTGTTTGTTTGCGTAAATTGGAACTGCTAGTATGATTTTTTCAATAGCGTGTCCCAATATTTTTGATCGACTGTATATAGTTTGTGGACGAGTTTAATATTTACTTCTGTCAATAATTCGTCCAGGCCTCCTGTTAAATGTTGTTGTTGTGTAGTTATGAAATGCACATTTGGCAAGTATTAATTGATTAATTTTTAATGAATAAACTAGAAATAAACTAATATACTTGTTAAAACTTTTTTTTTGAATTAATAATCATGCCCTACATCAATTCCGATTACCCTCAAAACCAGCAAAAATATTTGAATGTTTCAGTGCGTGCATTTGAGTTCGATTAATAACTAAAAATATATTCTGTGCGCGAATATCAGGATATGCTTCTTATTTACGCGGAACCTTTCCATTAAGATGCGTATTCACTTCGCTAGTCTTTTCGAGCATTGCCTGAAATTTATGGTCAACATAATCCACCAATCGAATGGCCTATTTATCACCTAGATGAAAATTTTTAACGAACTGGCTCAGTTGCAGATGAGTCTGTAGCTGTGAGTCGTCCCGGACCACCCGAACATGAGAGAACATCGATGCAGTAAGACGGTGTGTAAGAAATAATGCAAATTTACCTTTCCACTCGTTCTCGAGAATCCGTTCGCTATCAGGAACTTAACTTTTCTCAGATAACTACATAAATAATGTTGCCTTATGTTCTTTGTTGTAAGGCTTATAAAGTTTCATTAACTCAACAATTAAAGCCGGCTGCTTCTTCATCATCTGCATCGAACATTTGCGAATTGAGCCCTAGAGTAGTTGGAAGGCGACCCCCACTTTGGGAATATTTTTCCCGACGAAGCTCACTTCTGACTTGATGGGTTTGTGACCAAACATAACTACAGGATTTGGTCCGACAAAAATCCTCGTCGCGATTGGATTGTTAATGATTCAGGAGTTATCTCTTCATCATCAGAAAGTCAGTGTTTGGTGCGGTTTTTGTGCTTAAGGTGCGATGACCATATTTTTCTGAAGATGTTGATGGAAATCGTGTTAATGTTAATGGTGAACGCTATAGGAGTATGCTAACAGACTATCTTTGACACGAAGTGAAAAATGTGCATATAAGCAAGGTATTTTTTTATCAACTGGTGTCGACATGTTGCACATATCACCAGACAATCAATTTAATGCAAATTAATAATGAAGCCAAATAATCTAAATTAATGTAGCTAAATAATTTAGGTCAATGTATTGTGAGATATGGGAGATAAAAAAGACGGAAATAGTAACTAAATCAGACGAATGGTAAACAAGAATCCCTTCCACTTATTATTTTAGATGAGAAATTATTCGACAAGAGGGGGTTGTTGTGAATATTTACGAGTATAAATAACACAATGAATCTAATGGCGTAACATTCGATCTGGCAACACTTATTGGCCTCCCCTTTTCAACGGACGTAGGCCAATAGCTCATGCGTCTCTAGTACGAGTTTGAGCTCCCTAGAGTCAATTGGTGGTTCATAGCAATTATTTTCGTGAACTGGATTTTTCTAGTGCGTTCTGAAAATGAGTCAAGTCAAGTTTTGTATCAGACTTGGGGACACACAAAAAGTCAAAACATGTTTCCTCCTCTTGGCCTTTTAATCCCGCGAAAGGTTCTTCGGAATCATTTTCGCGCAGATTTCCTGTATCCCCAATTCATTGGTCAAAATCTGATGAATGATTGAGTGAGTTGAATTCAACTGTTCTCGTATCATTCTGACCATCAACCAACAATCAGAACGCACAAGATTCCGGATTGTGTGAACATTTTCATTACTTGCTTACTTACTTTCCGTGTCAGGTCAAACAATACTCTTCCAATGAATTGCAGCCGATACACCTTTGTCATTCACTAACCTAATATCAGCCATTGTGCAGGGTTAGTCCAGCGGGTTTGCACCCTAGGATCTGTTTGTTAGTTAATTATGTTATTACGGGCTCTAACCTTGGTCTTGGTGTTCATGCAATGCTATTTGTATGTCTAGGTACGATCTAGTGTTACTCCCAGGTATTTTGGTGTTGGATAATGCTGGAATCGTTCACCGCTCCATTCGGTCTCGAACTCCCTGTTGGCGTTTTTGGTGTTGAGGTGAAAAGCGTAGACTTGCGTTTTACCCGAGTTTATAGTAACTGGATAATTTGCTCACAGCTTGCGTTAACCTCTCCTAAACTGCGCCGCCCTTACAATTTTTTGTAAGATTGGATACCAGCTGGTCGTTTATGTAAATATTTTAGAGGAGTGGTGACAGTACGCTTCCCTGAGGTAGTCCATTCTTCTGATTTCTCCATCTGCTGTTCCCTCTTTGAAGGCTGACGTAAATGCTATGGAGTAGGGTTCCGATCATTGACGGTAGCTGGTAGTGTCTTGTGAGGTCGTATGTTTTCTCGAGCAGTCTTCTACGATTCACGGTGTCGAAAGCGGCTGTTATGTCGATAAAAACCGATCCGGTAATCTTTCTGCGTTCGAAACCGTCTTCAATCTGTTGGGTTATGTTCAAAACTTGCCCGCAGCATGATTTTCCCAGTCTGAATACAGCTTATTAGGGAATGACATTCTCTTCCTCCCTCCACATTATCAGGATCTGCATGCCCTCTACAAAGTCGTTCGTCAGATTCAGCAGCCCTTGTTTAGTTTCATACTAGAGATTGCCGTTTCCACCTCGGTAATGGAGAAAAACTCTTCTAGTAGATAATTCTAAGTTAATTAAGTAGTATTTTGATCACTTCTTGCAGATGAAGGCCTTCCAAAGCAAGGTTAATCTTCAACCGAGTTTCGGCCTTCTGGGAATGCCGTAAAACACAGGGAAAATTTTGATCCTTGATAAAACACTGTCGGCAAAAATTTCCGTCAACTTGAGCGTCGAAGTCTGAAACAAAACTTGATAACGCACTATTGCTAGAATTTGTTTTCAACTCATTTTCAGAACAAACTAGAAAATTCCTGTTCACGAAAATAATGTTTCAGATCGCCAAGTTACTTTATGGAGTACTCTTACTGAAGATGTATTAGATGTTGGCCTGCGTCCCCTCCAAAGAAGAAGCTAACAGTATTGCCAAAATGAACGCTATGCCACCACTTTCAATAGATTATTTTAACAACTTGAATAACTATAGAAAATTATGAAAGTATTTTTTTTAATAAATAATAAACGAGATAAATTAAGTATAATCCAATTTTTCACAGCCGTTTCGGTATTTAATTATACTTGGAATGAGGTGGACGTCGATAGATATTTTATAATTAACAAAAATATGGTTATTGAGCAACACTATTAAAAATGTTTACCTAAGTGCATTGTAAAAATTGTGAATATTATAAAATTATCAAGACTATGTTAATTGGTAACCCCAATCGGACTGGCTAGCCTAGTGAATGAACCCAATGCTTCCTTTAGTAATCAATAGCAATGATTATATTTACAGTAACGAAACACGTTCTGGTTAGTCCGACTAAAGGATCTCTTGCTTAATGTGTTGGTCAATTGTCTGGAACCGCAGTAAAATCCATTAACGTCATCCCTATATCCTTTAAGGCAATTTAATGTGTAACATTTGTTTATTTAATCAGAATTTATCACTACTTGGCTAATATTACTTACGAATATTAATATTTATTATTTCATTACTGCTATTTAGTTATTCTATAGCTATCGGGCTATCCGGAAAGTTCATAAGGATTTCCCGTTAGTAATTCTTTTAGCATGTTTAACCAAAAAACTATTGTGGATTAGTAATGTTTGTTCACTTATTACAATATACGTCCAGATTCGTTTTGATTTGACTTCAGTTAGTCATGTTGATTCAAAGTGAAAATATCGGTCCATAACTTGCAGTAACACCACATTACTTTTTTTTCTTTCAAAAAGTGCAAGAACGATGGTCAAACAAAAAAAAAATTTGTGATATTTACGCACCACGATCCGTTGGATTGCAGCGGGTTTCTTAGGAATTTAGTGAGCGAAATCTGGATTGGAGCTGGACCGAATTTTTCGATCTTTTACTGAAAAAAATATGTGGCTCCATTTCTCAAGCGGATGGTAACTACATTACAAATCAAAGCATGTTACAAGCCGTGTTATGTCGACGCGTGAAAGTATGTTTATTCTTTTCACCGTGTTAAAAAATACGATTTTAGTACATGACATGTAATGTGCAATATTGACACAGATATGTGTGTTAAAAACAAAAAATTTTTGGTGGCACGGTAAGCTAATAACACTCTTATCACAAATACATAGGTAAATGTATTAAAACAACGCGTGAAACATTATTGTACACTTTTAAGTGTGTCTTCAGAACTGAGAAATTTAAAATAACACGTGTTTAAACCAACATAAATACTATTTGAAAAATACGTATGATTAATTTTTCTATTCCAAAGATAAAAATAAGAAATTTATTAAGTAACTAATATTACATTTATTTACATTGCATAAGTTACAAATATAATATTTATTTTAGGCATAAAATTACCCATCACATTAAATAAGATAATTTATGTGGGAAAATTATATTTTGTAAATTAACCACGATGCTTCTATTACTGAAATCTTGAGAAATACGATACGCATTTAATTTGTCACTATAATTTTCAGTGATAAGTTCAAAGAGTAAAAATAATATTGATCATTTGAAATTATTATTTCATAAATCTCCCTAAACAGATGCATATCATCATCAGACGCATATTATGCAGTTCCAGAACTAACAATCTAAGGAGGTTTCATAATTTTAGACGATGCCCACTCTGATTGATCATCAATAAGTTGATGAAATAAATTCATGAATGGGTCATTAATGGGTCAATTTTTTTTCTGTCATACCAGGCTAAGAATCAAGTTTAATACTCATATGTGCTTGATGCCGATAAGCCAAAGTGACTGCTAGATTTATAAAATTGTGTACTACTGGCATTAATACTTTAAAATAAGCATGTAATCACTCAAAACGAAAACACCATTGTTATTTCAAAGGTCCAAATAACATAAAATAGCGTGGAACATGTGAAACATAATGAAACTTTGGTGTTAAGCTATCAGGATATAAATTCTCGAAATTTAATATAAATAGCTCAATCATTACTGTCAACATTTCAGTAGTACCCTTATCTATTTCATATGCTGAACAAACATTTAAAACTTGTAACAATCTCGTATAACAGGATGAACGTAGTTCTAAGTACTAAACCAGGAGATGCACCACGAGCTCTGGTTTATATTGATGAAAATAAAATTTCATCTGCTTATATAGCGGCTGATGAAGAAATCAGAACGGAGGTCAAGAATCCAACAACTACAAAAGTTAGTTGTGGACTGATAGCCACTTATTTCGTTTGGCATCGTGAATATTCAACTAATTATTCTAATACACTCCAGTATATTGAGCATGAGGTGTTTCAAACTGCTATCAACAACAAAGGTATACCAGTTAATAAATTAATTAGGGATGTTGGTAATTTGTCAAAATAAAAAAGATATACTTCTATAAATATAAATTCACATATGTTTGGCAAAGCAGTTTTTATTATATTTTTTTCTTAAAATGTATTCTCTGAAATACAGTAAAAAATGTTTCATAAATAAAAATATTGAAGAATATAAATAAAGATTTATTTTTATTTTAAATTTTTAGGAATATTTATTTGTATAAGCTACACGAGCAGTTCATGATGAGAAACATTGTAACACGTGTTACGAATTTAACACGCCTTTTTGTGTGTATAAAACGAGAACAAAAAAAAAGACGTGTAAGTGTGTAAATTTAACACACAATGGATTTGCAGTGTAGTGATGAAAAATGGATTATGTTTAACACATCCATTTTATATATCGGACCGGACTCCGTGGTAGCAAAAATATCGAATTCATCTCTTTCCGAAGTACGTCAGAATAAAATGTCATAAAGGTTTGAAATTCATGAAGCGTTACTAAAAATGAATCTGCTTTTCATAAATATATCACATTTGAGATCGCACTGAAATGTGACTCAAAATAAGATCGCACTCAAGACTTTTCACTGCTTATATAATTACCGCTGTGGACATAATTTTATTTGTATAAAAAATGGAATTTCCTGCTTTGCGAATTTCATAAAAACTACTTATCTATAAAATTAATTCTGAAAAATATATTTTTCTTTCCCAACATTTTTTTGTACGGTAGTTCATTTCCAAATATCGAATATTTAGTTGGAATAGTTTTTCATTATAAAGGGTTGTTTAATAAGTATAGGAACTTTAAAATGAGGCATAAGCAGTAATCTTCTAATATTTATTTTATCTTGAGGAATAAATAATGGCATTATGTTTTGAAAACAATGTCGTTCAACCATTCCACTAATGACTTTGTAAATAAACATAACTGCAGGATTGCTGGCGATGAAAATTCTCAAGTGATTCAGGAGTTAATTCTTTATACTCTGAAAGTCACTGTTTGGTGCTGTTTTTGGGCTGAAAGAGTGCTAGTACCGTATTGTTTTGAAGACGATGATGAAAATCGTATTATTGTTAATATTAAACTTATAAATGAGGGTGTAAGCAATGTTTTGTAACATATTTCACCAGATAATTGGTTTATTACAAGAAAAGTTCTCTGAACGTGTTACATATTTTGCGAAATGATATTATGAACCGATCACCATGATTACGCGATCCCACGTCGCTGCATTATTTTTTTGTAGAGTAATGTTATATCTTTGGATTACAGAAATAAATCCCAAACAATTATTGACTTTAAACGAAACATTTATTCCATTCCACTCTCCAGAATGTATTCCACTAGACGAAGCCAAAGGGGACATTTGAACTAAAGGAAAGGGTTTACGGTTGGAGGCGCATCAGCATCTTAGGCTATTTAGCGACTGGACCTACAGCTTAACGTGGGTTCCGAACCACGGTCATCACCTACTGACAAACCCAGGCCAGCACCCCCCTCAGGCTATCAACTCTTGGTTATGTGCCAACCCATAAGTCTATCGGAAAGCCTACCGACTGTCGAGTGACCCTTCTCAGAATGTTCCGGCCTTACCCAGCCTTTAACTGGCGTGAATGAAGGGTAATTTGTTGTCGGATTTTGCACTCTTGCCTAGAAACAATCACAAACATTTAGGTTTGGATATGTGTGGGCGTCTGTCTATATGTGAGCGTGTATAAGTGTGTGTGGGGTAGGAAGTAAGACGGACAGAAGAATTAAAGAAAAACACAAATCTGAGCGCTGTAATTGAACCAGCTACCTTTGGAATGCCATTTAGGCGACTAACCCACCACACAACCCCGGCCGGGACATTTGAACTGCGTTATTTTTGAAACGTAATTCCAATATTTGTTCTTAAATATAATAAAAATTGCTGGATTATCACTTGTAGTTGTGCCTCATTTTAAAGGTTTGACGTTCTTATTTTACAAAACTTTTGAGATTATTTACTATTTGTTTAGTATAAATTTATTCAATTTTCGCACTTATCAAATTGTACGTACTGTAATATTATTTAAATATATATATATATATATATATATATATATATATATATATATATATATATATATATATATATATATATATATATTTTTTTTTTTTTTAAATATAAAGTTTAATCCTAATATAGAGATGGATAATCCCAATATTTAATATGGATATTTCATGTGGATGATTCATATGAGTTTTAAAAGTTCATATGCATATATTGCAACTCACATCAATGGAAGAGATTAAATATTATATACTACGGATACGGATGAAAATTAGATTTAAACTTAATTTGTTATATGTGATTTATGGATGTTTGTTCTAAAGCAATTTACAATGTTAAATTGCCTGTTAGCTATCGAAACAGTACAATTTTATAGATTTTAGTTGTAATATTACTTTTTGTTAAAAATTCAGTTTGAAAAATAATTAAAATTAATATTTGGTTTTCTGTTGTTTTATGGGTGTTTTGTGGGTTTTCTGGTTGACATTTGTTGATTTTATGACGTCTTGTTTACAAGCCAAAAAAGTTTGATGCACAAATAAAATCATGGAAGAAAGAGATTTCATTAAATTTAACGCAAAACGCAAAAAAAATTAACGCGGATGGAAGAGTGTGGCTAGAGGATGACAAACGTGACGGAAGACCGATTTCTCGTTCAACTGCTGATACTCCCGAAATGGTGGAAAAAGTTCGATTGATTGATTTTCTAGCAAATGACCGCAATGCTTCACTAAAAATGATGGAAGAGGCTTTGAATATAGGCAAAGAAACGATTCGACTCATTCTTTACAAATATTTGGGTAAAACAAAGTTGTGTGCAACGTTGGTTCACACACGTTGACGGACGAGCAGAAATCGCTTCGTGTCAATTATTCCAGTGGTTGTCGCAGCCGCCAGAAATGATCAAAACTTTCCAAAATCAATTGTTAACGCTGGATGAAATATGGTACTTTCAATATGATCCAGAAACTAAGCGCCAAAGCGCGGAATGGAAGTCGAAAAACTCACCACAGGCAAAAAAAACATGAAAAACTCCTTCAAAAATCAGTACAATGTTAATTGTTTTTTTCGATAGCAAGGGCATCATTCACAAAGAGTTTGTTCCAACTGATCAAACTGTCACTGGACAGTACTACTTAGAAATCCTGAAACGACCAGAATATCGCGATCCAGGCAGCTGGAGTTTGTTTCGCTATAACGCGCCAAGTCACACCTCGTTAATTGTGCACCAATTTTTGGCACGAGACCAAGTCTGTGTGATCAACCACCCACCGCATCTACCAGATTTAGCCCTTTTTGTTACGTCTAGTTCCTAAAGTTGAAAGGGTGTTTTTTGAAGACATTTAAGCCATACAAATAGCTTCGATGCGTGCATTGGAGGCCATTCCACAAAATGAGCTACAACACGCATCATTTGAATCACTATTGAATCGATGTAATAAATATATCGAAGCGAGAGAAGAATACTTTGAATAATAATTCATAAGAAATATACCGACCAGTACTAACACTCAATGGACTTACTGTATACCTATATATATATATATATATATATATATATATATATATATATATATATATATATATATATATATATATATATATATATATATATATATATATATATATATATATATATATATATATATATATATATATATATATATCATCATCATCATCATCATCAGCCCGTATCGATCCACTGCAGGATGAAGGCCTCTTCAGCATGCTTCCAACCTTCACGGTCCTGGGCTTTCCTCTGCCACTCGGGTCCAATATACTTAACGATGTCATCAGTCCATCGTGCTTTCGGTCTTCTTCGCGGACGTTTGCGATCAAGCGGTATCCACTCCAGGATTGCCTTGGTCTATCTGTCGTCCCATCGCCTCGCTATATGGCCTGCCCATCTCCATTTCAACTGTTTTACTCTTCCAATGATGTCACAGACTTTTGTTTGTTCCCTGATCCATGCGCAGGACTTTCTGTCTCGTCTTGTAATGCCAAGCATACATCTTTCCATTCCCCTCTGTGCCACCCGAAGTTTTTGAATTGATTGCGATGTGAGTGTCCAGGTTTCACTTCCGTATGTCATAACGGGTAGAACGCACTGATCGAGTACTTTTAAGTCTGCTCTTAAACACTATGTTGAGCCTACCAAATGCCTGCCAGCCACATTTAACACGCCGTTCCACCTCCCGGGCGGTATTCCCCTCCATGGAAATCCTCTGCCCAAGATATACAAAGCTGTCCACAATCTCTAAATCCCTTCCTAAAACTGAAATTCTTCTGTCCTGAGCGAAGTTATTGAACATAACCTGACTGTTTTTTTGTTTTGTTTTGCACCATTGATCTTTACCCCATCCTGTTCCCAATCCAGTTTACGGAATACTTCTTCAAGGCCAGCCGAGAAAAGAATAGGCGATATTGCGTCACCCTGCCGTACACCTCGTTCTATATTAATTCCCACTTCAAGATCATCAAGGTGAATTGTGGCTGTAGCTCCATCATATATCGATTCTAATAGGTTTACATAGGATCTCTCTACACCTTGGCTAAGCAATGCATCCATTATCGCATGCTTTGAGTATATATATATATATATATATATATATATATATATATATATATATATATATATATATATATATATATATATATATATATATATATATATATATATATATATATATATATATATATATATATATATATATATGTATATATATATATATATATATATATATATATATATATATATATATATATATATATATATATATATATATATATATATATATATATATAGGTGCGTAAGGAAATTCTAACTCATTTTCGAGTGTTCCTTCTGATCTTCCACACCTCGCTCATCCTTTCTCCGTGGATTCTCTTTCGCTGCTCCGTCCACCTTGTCCCCGATCTCCCCGAACCTTCGCTCTCTGATGCAACGTTCCACATAAGTATTTTGTTTCTGGATGTTCTTCTATCCTCAATCTCTGTCGGGTCTATTTGTGCCTTTCCCAGAGTTCAGTTTTAACTTGTGTAATCGATGGTACTATTGATTTGACCGATGTATGTGTATAAGAATTTTGTTGATGGGTCTTGTCGGTGGGAGTCTACTGATATGTCCATAGAATTTCAACCTTCTTTTTCTTATGTCCGCCGCTACGCTGGACATTCTCTCTGTGTTCTTTCTGGAATGTAGTCTAGAATGTAATGTGGAATTTTAGTATGTTTTCTATGCAAATTTTGTGTGGACTGTAAGTATCTCGCTTGCGTATAGTATATCTGGTTTGATTTTTGTGGTAGTATCTTATTTTTGCGTGTGTGGATATGCATTTCTTATTGTAAAAGCCCTCATATTGTATTGCCCTCATCATCTTCTGTAATCAAGTATTTTACGCTATCTTCTCTCCTCCTGTGTGTTCGAGGATCTCGCCCTGGTATTTGAAGTGAGTGACCCTATTTATCGTATTTGGTGTTCAAATTTTGGACATCTAATTTTGAGCAAAATAATTGGGTTTTTTAAAAGGAGAGTTGTAAGCTGACTTTCTCTGCACATTTCTTGAGGACTTCTATGTTGGTCTGTACGGTTGCCCTTGTTTCATTGTCTGCGAATATGGCTAGGTCGTCTGCGAAGGCTAGGTATGAGATTTATATATTGTCTTTGAGTCATCCGAGTCTTATTAGTTTCCAGTGTCCTTGATATTTCAGTTCTTTTTCCTATACCCTTTGACTTCGCACAGGACCAGGTTGAAGAGGAGAGGGGATAACCCATCTCCTTGGAGTACTCCGGTTTTAACCAGGAAGAGTTCGGAAATTTCTCTCATAATTTTCACTTTAGAGATTGTGTCAGTCAGGGTCTGCTTAATCAATCGTAGTGTTTTGGAGTCGAGTCCTTCTTCTTCTAGGATGTTGAACAGAGATTTTCGGTCAATGCAGTCGTATGCTTTCTTGAAATCCACGAACATGCATATGATTGGGACATTGCTGATAGCTTTATATTTCAGTATTGATTTTAAGTTAACGATTTTTTCAGAGCATGAGCGACTAGGGCAAAAGCCTGCCTGGTATTCGCCAATTTTGTGTTCTAGTTGTTTTTGTGTTCTCTGGAGAAGGCATGCTGAGAGGATTTTGTAAGCGACTTGTAGTACGGAGATTCCTCTGTGATAGTTCACATCTGTTCTGCCTTGCATCTTCACCGGATGTTCTGTTATTCTTTAGTTTGCGTATGTGCCTGCGGATTTCTTCCTGTGTCCGGGGTGGTGATTCTGAGTGGGTATAGATACAATTTTCCTTGGAGAATCTTATGTCGCATTCGGGGCAATTGAGGAGATCAGGGAAATAGTATGCCAGCTTCTTATTGGTTAGCGCTAATCTCTCATTCCGCTTTCTGAAGTAAAGGTTTTTTGGTGTGTATCCACAGATTTCTCTTGCGAAAGTCCTATTAAATTCTCTCGTGTTATAATTGCGGAAATTCTCCTCTATATAGTCTAGTTCTTTCTTCATCTAATGCCTTTTAGTTTGCCGAACAATCTTTGCGGTCTGTTTTCTAGTCTCGTCAAAAAGCTGTTGACTTTCAGGAGATTTTTTAGTATCTTATATACAAGTATCTTTTGCCTGTCAAGATTGAATTGGAAAAGAGGAATTGGAAAAGGTGCAGGCAGATATATGGGAAAAATTCCACAAAAAAATTACACAAAAGCACAGGAACTAATCCCATTGAAAAAGAACACAAAACACCGTTGGTAGGACTTGGAATGCAAAAATGCATTGCTGCGACGCAAACGAGCATATCAGGAGTACAACACTAAAAAATCTCCAGAAAGTCAACTGCTTTTTGATGGTACTAGAAAACAGACCGCAAAAAAGGTGCAGGCAGAAACATGGGAAAAATTCCACAAAAAAATTACACAAAAGCACAGGAACTGATCCCATTG